>PVJS01047691.1:0-15350 GCA_004027185.1 Glis glis
TTACCCATTCCTCATTCAGCAGTGTGGTATTCAGTCTCCACGTGTTTATGAGGTTTCTCTGGGTCTTCTTATAGTTGATTTCTAGTTTCATTCCATTATGGTCTGAAAAGACGCAGGGGATTATGTCACATTTTTTGAACTTGCTAGTACTCACTTTGTGGCCTAGGATATGGTCTATTTTAGAGAAAGTTCCATGAGCGGCTGAAAAAAATGTGAATTCAGCTGTAGTTGGGTGGAATATTCTGTATGCGTCTACTAGGTCCATTTGGTTTATGGTGTTCCTTAGGTCTGAGGCATCTTTACTGACCTTTTGCCTTGAAGATCGATCTAGTGGTGTGAGAGGTGTGTTGAAGTTTCCCAATATTATTGTATTGGGATCTATGTGTGATTTAATGTCACAAAGAGTTTCTTTTATGAACGTGGCTGCACCTATATTTGGGGCATAAATGTTGGCTATTGTTATATCCTTTTGCTGGATTGTTCCTTTTACTAGTAAGAAATGACCTTCTTTGTCTCTTCTGATAAGTTTAGGTTTGAAGTCTAATTTGTCTGATATAATTGCTACTCCTGCTTATTTTTTAGTTCCTTGCTTCACCCCTTCACCTTTAGTTTGTGAGTATCTTTACTTGTAAGGTGTGTTTCTTGCAGGCAGCATATAGATGGATTGTGATTTTTAATCCATTTTGCCACCTTATGTCTTTTGATTGGGGAGTTGAGGCCATTTATATTCAGCGTGATTGTTGAGAGATGGGTTTTAATTCCTAACATTTTGAGATTTAATTTCTGAGGTAGTATTTGTTCTTTGCCTAGTTGTTTGATGGAAATCAGTGTTTTTCTGGTTCTGGCATTTCCTTATTATTTGTTCTTTGTAATTAATCTCTTTGAGCATTTTCTCTAGTGCTGGTTTGGAAGACATAAAGTCTTTCAGCTTCTGTTTGTCATGGAAGGTTTTTATTTCTCCATAAAAAAAATTTTTTTTTTGCAGTACCGGGGATTGAACGCAGGGGCGTTCTACCTCCGCGCTACGCCCCCGGCCCTATTTTTTATACTTTATTTTTGAAACTGGGTCTCACAAAGTTGCGGAGGGCCTCACTAAGGAGAGATAGAGAGAGAGAGAGAGACAGAGAGACAGGGAGAGAGAGAGAGACAGGGAGAGAGAGCGCTGAGGCTGGCCGCGAACCTGGATCCTCTGGTCTCCGCCTCCCAAAGTACTGGGATTACAAACGTGCGCCACCACGCCCGGCTTCTCCATCAAATTTGATAGATATCTTTGCTGGGTAGACAAATCTTGGCTGGAAGTTGTTTTCTTTCAGAGTTTGGAATATGTCGCTCCAGGCCTTCCTGGCTTTCATGACTTGGTTTGGAAGGTCGGGAGTGATTCTTATTGGTTTGCCTCTGAATGTTACTTGCTCTTTTACTCTCGTTGCCTTTAAGATTCTCTCCTTGGCCTCTAGATTCGTCAGTTTGATTATTATGTGGCGTGGTGAACCTCTTCTCTGATCTTGTCTATTGGGGGTTCTATATGTTTCCTGTACCTGTGTATCGACCTCAATTTCTATGTTTGGAAAATTTTCTAATATTACCTCTCTGAATAGATTATTGATTCCTTTAGTTTCAGCTTCTAATCCCTCTTCTATGCCTATTACTCTTAGGTTTGCTCTTTTAAGACTGGCTGAGATCTCTTCAATGTCCAATTCATGCTGTCAAATTGTTTTTTCTATTTTATATACTTTGCATTCATTTTTGGACAGGTCATCTTCTAAGAGTGAGATTCTGTTTTCCATGTGGTCTAGTCTATTGTTGATGGTCTGTATTGATGCCTTCATTTCAATTATTGCATCTTTCACTTCCTTCAGAGCTTCTTTTTGACTCCTGGTCAGGGTGTCGGATTCTTTGCTTATTTGATCCTTCATTCCTTTCAGGCTCTCTCTGAATTCTTTTCGGAAATCCTGTATCATTTCCTCTATTGAAGTTCTGAATTGTCCTTCTGGCAATCTTTGCATTTCTGAGTTGGCGGGTTCTATTGTGGGATTGGATTGTGGGGGCTCATTGTTTCTTTGCTATTCTTCTTTTCATGATTTCAGGTTTCTTATGTTTACATCTTTGTTGCTTTTGGTAGCTCTCTCTCTCTCACTCTGTAGGTATCCTATGTCTAATCCCTCTCCCTTTATAGTTTCTTATCCTGGAGGTAGATAGTTGCTACTAGGTGAGCCTTAAAGGTGAATAGCCTTTACTGAGTGGTTATTCTCACTTGCTCGGTATAATGCCCATTTGCAGGCCCAATTCATGATCTCCTTCAGTGACTGGGACCCTTGCCTGGTGCCTGTCACTACTTGTGCAAGCGACCAGTGCCGCTATTGCCCTTCTCACTGCAAGCGTGGGTCTCCACGTTCTCCACTTGGGCTGTCCCTATGTCTCTCTCTGTCTACACCTATGGCAGGTGTCACCAGCAGGGGGCCCCAGGCTTGTATCTCTCTTTGCTTACAGAAGCAGCGGTTATCGCTTTGTCCCGGTTCTGTGCAAACACGGAACTCCACGTTTTCCACTGAGAGGGCTGGTTTGGTCCAATTTTCCCCAAGTACCACAGCTGTATGTCCTGTGGCAATCCCTGGGGACTCTATAAGGGTGCTGCAACCCACGGGTTGCAAGTCAGTCCCACCCAAATGTCGCCAGGGAGTGTCTGCTTATCCACGCATCTACCGTGTCCCACAGCAGACCCCACTCCCGCCTATGCCGGGGCAATCTGCACTGTCTCAGACCCTGTGAGTCCCTGTGGCCGCGCTGGGTGGTCTCCCCATGGGGCGGCTCGTTGACTTACGGTCTCATTGAACACTGCTCTTAATCTCTGAGGGGGGGGGTGCTCAGTAGCTGCTGCAGGTTCTGGTCAGGCCTCCGGGCCCTGAGGGCTCTGTTGAATGTGGATCGAACTGCTGCTTGCTTTTGTTGCTGATGCTCTACAGTGCTGGTTTTAGAAGAGGTCCCTGGCTTCTTTCTTGGTGGCCTGCAGAAACCACGATGCCGGTAGCCTCCGGCGTGGTCTGACCAAGATGGCGCCGCTGCCGCTTCTGCTGATGCAGCAGTTCGGGTCGGCAATGAGTAATTTAACAAACCTAGACAGTATATTTTAAATTTGAAAGTCTTTTAGCTACATTCTCAGCTCCAAAAAAAAATCTTTGCAAAAGGAGTACAGGTATAGTCAGACAGGACTAGTATGAATTCCAGCCATGCCACTTACTGGATAAGTGGCCATGAGCGCGTGTGGTGTTTGCTATTGCATTTGTTTTCATAAATAAAATGGTCTATATGCCAGGCATGGCGCATGCTTGTAATCCAAGTACTTGGGAGGCTGAGACAGGAAGGAAGATTGCGAGTGCACAGCCAACCTCAGCTACTTAGTGAGGTCCTCCACAACTTAGTGAGACCCTGTTTCAAAAGTAAAGAATAAAAAATAGGGCTGGGGGTGAAGATCAGAGGTAGAATGTCCCTGGGTTCAATCCCCAGTACTGAAAAAAAAAGACCTATAATCTTTTTCTTAGTGTTGTCAAACTTCAAAGTTATCAAAACTGTATTAATACTCTGTTTTTAATGTTTTAGAACATAATTAAATTAGGTGTGTGGTGCAGGCCTGTAATCCCAATACTTGGGAGGGTGAGACAGGAGGATTGCAGGTTCAGGGTCAATCTTAGCAACTTAAGGAGGTCCTCAGCAACTTAGTGAGACCCTGTTTCAAACTAAAAAATAAAATAGGGCTGGAGGTATAGCTTAGAGGTAGAATGCCCCTGGGTTTAAACCCCAGTAAAACACACACACACACACACAAACATAATTATTTGTTATCAATTAACTATTGTCCTGTGATTGTTTTTTATGGGCTCTGATTAAAAATTTCACAATTTTTTTTTTTTTTTGCAGTACTGGGGATTGAACTCAGAGGCATTCTACCTCCAAGCTACACCCCCAGCTCTATTTTTTATTCTTTATTTTGAAACAGGGTCTCACTAAGTTGCAGAGGGCCTCACTAAGTAGCTGAGGCTAGCTGCGATACCGGATCCTCCAGTCTCAGCCTCCCAAGTACTGGGATTACAAGCGTGCCCCACCACACCCAGCAAAAATTTCACAATTTTTTATGTATTCATCCTTTATCTCTTCAGAAAGATTTTAAAAGAATTTTGTTCTTTTAATATTGGGAATCAACCCAGGGCCTCATACATGCTAGGCAAACACTTTACCACTGAGCCACATCTCAAATCCTATCTCTTCCTTATCAAGTTCATTAGAATAGATAAATGTCTGCCTATTCAAAAATCATTCCAGATGATATCTTGGCTCATATCTATTAAATTTAAGCTATATTTGTTCCAGCAACCAACATTTGAACAATGCTTTATTTTTCTAAACAAAACCAATCGTATAAACCTGTATTTTATTTTCTAAGGGTGTCAGAGTTGTTTATTTTTGTTAATACTACAAATATAGTATAGGGGTACACTGTACTGTGATTATTTTTCCAAAGCCATTCAGGGACCCCTTGTTGCTTTTCCAGACCAAATCTAACATACATCATACAGATCTCTTCCCAGATATGCTAATTAGAGGCAAGGATAATATCTAGCTTCTCCACTGCAGCTTACAACTCACTTCATATACCTATCTTATTAGCATCATGTATCTTCTTTGTTCTTCACAGTAGTGATAATGGGGTATGAATCAAATAGATTCCAAGAGGCATTCATTAAAACTCAACATCTAGTCTTTTCAACCTTTTATTTTAAATTTAAGCTTATTTTGCCATTTAAAAGTAGTAAATTATATAGCCTTGCTAAACTTTCATTTTCTTATTAACAAAAATACACATAATATGCCCAGACTCACAATGTTACTGCAAAGATTAAACTACATAATGTAGACAAAAGGGTCTAGCCGGGCGCAGTGATGCACACCTGTAATTCCAGTACTTGAGAGGCTGAGACAGGAGAATCTCAGGTTCAAAGCCAGAGCACAGTAATTTAGCAAGCCCCTCAGCAACTTAGCAAGACCCAGTCTCAAAATAAAAATAAAAAAGGGCTTGGGGTATTGCTCTGAGGCAGAATGCCCCGGAGTTCCATCCCCAGTACAACAAAAAGGGGGGATAGCACATTCTGGTACTCAAAAGCATCTGTTTATGTCCTACTTAAGTGTTTGCACCATAATCCTGAAAGGCACAATCTGGAATGCCACAATCCCAAATGTTGAAATCCCCAAAGATCAAACTCCCCCCCAAAAATTATGGAAAAATAGTTTAAAAATAGGGGGGCCCACCAAGTGCTGTGTGCATGTATGTCACTGTCAACATGATTTACATCATGATATGAGATTATAATGCACCAATAAAGCATATTAAAATATTTAAAAATTAGTTAAAAGACATTTACATTTTTAGAAGAGGATTTATTTGAGAAACATAAAAACACCTTAGAGTACTTCATTTGCCACATTACATAATAACATAGGCAATAATAACATATATTTTGCAAGCATAAACACTCAGGTATATTACCAATAGTCACAGAGGTATAAAAGTTATGAGCATATGAACTGTATTCATAAAGAAACAGGTCAACAAGGAAAAAGGTATAAATGCATGACACTATAACTGATAATTCTGTGCACCCAACTTTATAACCATGGTTATCTGAAATAAGAAGTGGACAATCTAAGTCTCTTGATGAAATCAATAAAATACCATAAGGGGTCACAAACCAAAGAGCTGAGATCCTGATAAATTTTATCTTTCACAAATACAGATGTTAAAAAAGGTATCCCTTCATTTACTGAGGACATTTCAACATTTATATATATATGTATTACTTACACACTGAGTTAACACTGTGATAATGCACTTGCTCAGCGTTAAATGTGCAAAAAGTCTTCATGCAAAGATGAGATACATAGCATAGCAAAGTGTAAAAAAATGCTGGTGGGCTGGGCGTGGTGGCGCACGCTTGTAATCCCGGTACTTGGGAGGCGGAGACCAGAGGATCCGGGTTCGCGGCCAGCCTCAGCTACTTAGTGAGGCCCTCCACAACTTAGTGAGATCCGGTTTCAATATAAAGTATAAAAGATAGGGCCGGGGGTGTAGCTCGGAGGTAAAACGCCCCTGGGTTCAATCCCCAGTACCGCAAAAAAAAAAAAAATGCTGGTGATTTAAAATGGAAGAAAATTTAAGAAGAAATCTGACACATCAAAAAGTACATTACAGGGATAGATTACGGGTAATTGCAGGAGGCAGTCCATAAAAACTGGCAATATTAACTGTATTCTGAAGCCTTTTTTTTTTTTTGTACTGGGGATTGAACCCAGGGGCATTCTACCTCTGAGCTACACCCTCAGCCCTTTTAATTTTTTGAAATTGGGTTTTGCTAAATTGCTACATCTGGGCTTGAACCTGTGATCATTTTGCCTCAGCCTCCCAAGTACTGGGATTACAGGTGTGAACTACCACGCCTAGTTTATATTCTGAAGTCTTGCACTGCAATAAATAGTTGCTTTTTTCTTTGGGGGCATGCTTTTCCTCAAAGAATCCATTTACATTCATTTTCTAACTAGCACTGCTCTTTTCAAATTCTTCTATGATCCGATATACACTGATAAAAGCACCCCCTATTAAATCTTCCTATCAGTTGTGCCATGCTTATGGATCTTCTGCATCTAGTTCACTCATCTCCACTGGAAATACCCTCACAGACACGCCCCAAATAATGCTTTACTGGGTTTCCAGGTACTTATTTCACCTAACATGACGTCAACACTGTTGCTACAAATGAAAAAGCACCAATCCCTTCCCCAGAAGTCAGACTTCTACACTTCTTATATACTCTTTTTTCCCAGTGGGATTGTGGAGTTCAACTTTCAGGATTTCAACATTTAGAATCTTAACCTTTTGGGATTGCCATTTTTGGGATTTTAGATGTTAAGAACTTTGATCTTTCTGGCACTGGAACCTGAGGATAGAGGATCATAAGTTCAGAGCCAGCCTGGTCAATTTAGCAAGACTCAATCTAAAAATTAAGAAAAGTTTAAAAGGGGTGTAGATGCAGCTCAGTGGTAGAGTGCTCCTGGGTTCAATCCTCAGAACTGGGCAGTATATATATATATATATATATATATATATATATATATCTTTCTGAATTTCAACATTTGGAATGTTCTTAATTGGGACCACCTACCTAAAACCAAGTAAGGATTACACATAGGGGAGAAGACCTAAAGATGATCCAAGATCACCCAAGACCTAAAGACGATCCATAGCTCTGTCACCAATTCCATTAATGCTTATACTAATGCTTATACAACAGTATATTTAAGCTGCCCCAGAAAAAAAATATATATATATATAGTTAAAGGAAAGAGGAAAGTACTAATTTTTGTAAACAGAATGACTGTATACTTAGAATATCCAAGGAAACTAGAAAAATTTAAGTATATACATTTAGAAAAATGGTAGGATATAAAGTAAATCCATATAAACCAGCACCATTCCTTCATTTTTTTCTACAAATGCGGTAGATGGTCACCTCGCAAGAATAACATAAAGTAGCCTAATAATCTACTACAGTATTCTATTCTAAATATAGTCTACTAAATGTGTCACTTACAGAAACTTGGAGAACTCAAGTTCAGCAAGATATCCCTGTATTTTGAGGCCTAGGATGTAACTATTCATTTTTATTCCAAAGAAGTGATGTAGAATACAAAGGTAGAAGTCTGTGTGGCAAATATAAAGATGGAAACAAACTATAAGAATTTTCAATATCCACTTAATACAACCCAACAAAAGACAACATAATATAACTGGAAGACACAAGTTTTTAGGTCACTGAAAAGATATACTATGGCAAGAAAGAACAGTTCACCAGGATTTTCCATAACAACTTTTCAAGATGAACTCAAGTCTTTGCTTCCTTTGGTCCAATCCAAGATCACCAAAACCAATTTTTTTTTTTTTTGCGGTACTGGGGATCGAACCAGAGGCATTCTACCTCCAAGCCACACCCCCAGCCCTATTTTTTTATTCTTTATTTTGAAACAGGGTCTCACTAAGTTGCAGAGGTCCTCACTAAGTAGCTGACACTAGCCGCGAACCTGGATCCTTTGGTCTCAGCCTCCCAAGTACTGGGATTACAAGCGTGCTCCACCACACCCGGCACTCAAAACCAATTTTTTATTGGTGCATATTATCTATACAGAATAACACGTATCACTGTGATGTATTCATATATGCATATAACATATGTTTTATCTTAAGCAGCCTCTCATTATCTTTCCTTACTTTTCCCTCTCTCCTCCCCCTGATGCCCTCTGCTTTCTTCTCTAATAGTCTCCCTTCTACTTTCATGTTGTTTTTCCCCCCTAGACTCTCCATATGAAAGAAACATGCAATACTTGTCTTTCTGAGTCTGGCTTATTTCTCTTTAACATTATGATCTCCAGTTTTATCCATTTTCTTGCAGAGGGCATGATTTCACTTTTCTTTATGACTAATAGTCCACTATGTATATATGCCATATTTTCTGCTGACAGGCACCTAGGCTGATTCCATATATTAGCTACTGTAAAACATGCTACAATTAACATGGATATGCAGGTATCTCTATAGGATGTTGACTTTAATTCCTTCAAGAATATACCCAGGAGGGATTCTGTGGTATTTCTATTTTAGGTTTTTGAGGAGCCTCCATATTGATTTCCATAGTGGTTGTACTAATTTACATTCCCACCAACAGGTGTAAGGGTTCATTTTTCCTTGCATCCTCACCAGCATTTTTTTTTTGTATTCTGATGATAGCTATCCAAAAGTGGATAGAATCTCAATGTAGTTTTGATTTTCATTTGCCTAATGGCTAAAGATGTTGAACATTTTTTTCATATAGTTTTTCGCCATTTGTACTTCTTCTTTCAAAAAGTGCCTGTTCAGTTCATTTGCCCATTTTTTGATTGGGTTGTTTTTCAGGTGGCACATTTTTTGAGTTCTTCAAATATTGTGGATATTAATCCTCTGTGGGAAGAGAAGCTAGCAAAGATTTTCTTCCATTCTGCATGCTTTCTCTTCACTTGAAAACCAACTTTTTGACTAATTTGATTTCCTAGGCTCTCTATAGCAGTACCTGGATAGAGGTTATAAATATTCTGGTCACTAGAAAGGAAAACCTCTATACATTTAAAAACTAGCACTTAATCCCCAATTCCCCTAGAATCTGAAATACTTAAGATGAAACAATAAAACAAAGTGTTTGAATCTCCTAAAGCAGAAGACCAAACCTTATAAATGTAATTAAAGGTGACCTTTTGAAAAGGTCAATATTTCAAATATTAATCAATAACCAGGTTCTACTGAGAAACAAATGACAGAATAATTAGAAGCCATGAGAATAACAGAAAATACACTATCACAGAGAAACCTGTAGAGCCTAATTAGTAATAAAAATTACAAATTACCACATTTTAAATATTAAATATTGGTAAAGCTGAATAAAGAATTTTTGTACTCTTCTCAGAGTCTTCCATAAGTTTGAATTTTTTGTTAAAAAAAAGTAAATTGAAATGATAAAATCTGATGTTCACAGGCAGAATTACAGATATATTTATCTATTGCTAGTGGGAATGTAAATTCAGTATCTTCTGCAAAAAAAGGAACTATAAAGCTACACACATATCCCCAATCTGGGAATTTTGCTTTGAGAAATACAATGCAAGAGAACACTGGCTGCTTTCTCCATGTCCCCACCCCCACACACCAAAAAAAGGTAATATGCAAAGATGTTCAAAGACATGTTCTATCTTTGCCTCTATTTTTATCATTTTAATTATTTCCTTCTAATTTCCCTTTCAATCATTTTTCAACATGAATAGAATCATGGTGCAAAATTTTATAACTTACTTTTTCTGGTGCAAACATTTTCTGATTATTAATGCTTTTATACCATCATTTTAAATGGTTATATTATAGGTCTTCAAGTAGATTTACCATAACTCATTTAACCACTGTGGCTGATGTTGTGGATTGGCTACTCAAAATACACATTAACAGGAAAAAAATGGCGGAGTAGAGAAAGGATACGTGCCCCCACTCAATCTATAGTTTGAAGTTGAAACAACAGGACTATCCACCCCCGAAAGAGGTGAATTTCAATAAAGAAGAAAGCCCAATATTGTCAAGCCAGCAACTGCACAAATATCCAACAAGAGAACATAATCACATAGCTCTCAAAATGTATGGCAAAATGTGAAAGGAGCACAAACCATACCTAGGGTGGTAGGAACCACAAAGACCTGAGAAAAATACTGCAGAACCCCAATCAGCACCCACCTAGTGTCCTGGGACCCACCCACCAGATCATGAGTGTTACTGGAAGAGAGAAATCTGCATCCAGATGGATTCTGGCCAGTGACACAAAAAAAAACTGCAACCAAGCATTTCACCCACATTCCTTTGCACCTGGTAGTGCCCAAAACCAGCCCAGGTGAGCTGGAAGTCCAAATGGAAGGAATTGCTTATACTTGGGGAAAGAGCCTTGGAGAGTCATTACACAGGCAACAGAGTGGGCAAGACCCCACAGTAAACTTTTCACCCAGCGAGCTTGGATGCGAGTGGAGCTTGCAGAGGTCCCAGAGCTCCACAAGTCCAGCTTGGCCCAGCCCAGCCTCCACCTACTCCCACACTGAGTGTGCTTTACTAATCTCTCTGGCACAGAAAGCATTCAACAATGCTCCAAAGCAGACCCCAAACTAGACCCCAGCTACCGGAATTACCTTTTCAGTTTCCTGCTACAATCCTTACCTGGGTCCAATTTACTCAGCCTAGACCAAGTGCCAATAGATGTTACCTCCCTTAAGGAGGCCAAAATTCAAGAAATAAAACCAACTGGCTTAAGACGTGACTTTTCCATACTTACCCACTTGCCAATCTCAGCAGAGATAACTATCACATTTCATGAAGTAGTTTTTTCATTTGTTTGCTCTCGTACATGCTGATTGACTCATATACACATATCTACATACTTACTGATTTCTTTAATTCTTCTTCATCATAATCATTTTATTTTTACTTATTTTTTATTTGGCCTGATATTGTACTTGAGAATTAGTGGTTTTGGTAGGGGCCTGTTCTTTTTTTTTTTTTTTTTTTGCGGTACCGGGGATTGAACCCAGGGGGGTTCTACCTCCGCGCTACGACCCCGGCCCTGTTTTTTATCCTTTACTGAAACCGGGTCTCACTAAGTTGCGGAGGGCCTCACTAAGTAGCTGAGGCTGGCCGTGAACCCGGATGCTCCGGTCTCCGCCTCCCAAGTACTGGAATTACAAGCGTGCGCCACCACGCCCGGCTCGGGCCTGTTCATTTTATGGCTTGTCTTTGTCTCTGCCTCCCTCATTATTCATCCTATCCTCTTAATTCCTCTAACAGCTGAAATCTCTTGACTGTGCTTTCTCACTCTCTTCTCTTGTATCTACCTATTTATTCTTCTCTTTCCTTCTTCTTTGTGGCCTACACTTACATTTCATCTGCTTTCTGTTTTCTGTCCTTGAATATTCTAAACTCTCATTTGCCTTCCTACCTCACGTTCCTTTCTTTTAACAAACCATAGTGTAACCATCCTCTAGGACTATTTAGCAGATACAATTCCTGACTGCTACATCTACGTTATTGTGATTATTAGAACGGTAGACACCCTTGAGGACACATGATGTTCAATGCTATATGAGGGTTATGGATGTTTATTGTTGCTGTTGCTAATTGCTGACCACATCACCCATGAGTTGGGAGATATTAGTATAGTAGAAGGCATAATAGGTACCAGGTACATATTTTAATGCTGTATACTGTTCACTACTACAGTTATTGCTAGTTACTTTCCCAATTTACATGAGATACTAGAATCTAGGTTGGCATTGCATATTCATGAGGCAGAATCTTTACAGCTGAGCTATACCCCGAATCCAGCTAAGTGATATTGTACCTTGCTACACTAACCAGCACTGAGGAATTAGAAGGGAAACTATTCTACAGAAAGAGCTATAATTCAAAGAAACCTGATAACATGAGGAAAAAGACCAACAAACAATAAACAACCACAATCACACAACAATGAAATTTAAAGAAGTAAGGCCGGGCGTGGTGGTGCACGCTTGTAATCCCAGTACTTTGGGAGGCGGAGACCGGAGGATCTGGGTTTGCGGCCAGCCTCAGCTCGCGCTCGCACGCTCTCTCTCTCTCTCTCTCTCTTTCTCTCTACCTAGTGAGGCCCTTCACAACTTCATGAGACCCGGTTTCAAAATAAAGTATAAAAAAATAGGGCCAGGGGTGTAGCACGGAGGTAGAACACCCCGGGTTCAATCCCCGGTACCACAAAAAAAAAAAAAATTTTTAAAAAATAAAGAAGTAGAGAAACAGAGAGTACCAGAGGGAGAACTCAGAATTTTGATTATCAGACTGATCTATGATCTTAAAGATCTAAGGAAGCAAATCGGAAAAAACAGGAAATGAAAAAACATGCCAATAAAAAACTCAAACCCGGGGGGGGGGGACAAATCCTGATCAAAACAAAAGACTCAATAAATCAACTGAAAAATTAAATAATATCACCAACAGACTAGACAACATGGAAAACATAGTCTCAGCCTTAGAAGATTGTGCATTTAAACTTGAACACACAGTCAAAAATGTAGAAAAGAAAATATGAGACCATGATCAGAACATTCAAGAAATCTGTGATAGCATAGAGAACAAACATTAGGGTAATTAGAACTGAGGAAGGCCTCAAGATACAAAACAAGGGAATAAAAAAATTTTTTTCAAAGAAATAGTATCAAAGAATTTTTCAAAACTTGGAAAGTTAAATGGACATTCACGTACAGGAGACATTCAAAACTCCAATTAGACAAGATCAAAGAATATCCTCCGCATGCTACATTATAATTAAAATGACCAATATTGAGGTCAAGGAGAGAATCTTAAAGTCAGCAAAAGCTAAAAGTCAGGTGACACTTAGAGGCAAACCAATACTAAATACTCCAGACTTCTCAACCCAAATTGTAAAAGCCATGAGGACTTGAAATGACATTTTCCATGGCCTGAAAGAAACAAGCTCCAATCAAGACTATTATACCCAGCAAAGCTATCTTTCAAATTTAACAGGGAAACAATTTTCCAAGATAAACAAAAGCTAAAAGAATTCATGACTACTAAGCCAGCACTACAGAAATCACTTAAAGAATACAAAGAAGAAATAAATATGTAAATATTCAAACTCAGAGAAGGGATGATCTTCAGCAGAAGAGAAACTAAGTAAAAGAGATTGAATCTAACAGAAGACAAAACTCAAAATGTCAGGAAACAAACACTTCTCCACAGTAACACTGAATATAAATGGTCTCACCTCCCCAATTAAAAGACGTAGACTGGCAAATGGATTAAAAATCAAAATCTAACAATATGTTATCTGTAAGAAACTCACCTTACAGGCTGTGTATATACAAGTGGAAACCAAAAGCAAGCAGAAGTAGCTACTCTCATAGTCAACACAGCACATTTTAAGCCAAAACTTATCAGAAGAGACAAAAAGGGACACTTCTTACTGATAAAGGGAACAAGCCAACAAGAAGATATAATGGCAGCAAACATTCATGCTCCAAACATCTGCATACCTACTTACATAAAACAAAAATTACTTGACATTACAACTCAGACCCAACACAATACTACTGGGAGACTTCGACACCCCACTATCAACCTTAGACAGATCAACCAGAGAGATCAGTAAAGACTCTTCAAACGGAACAGATATTTATAGAAAATTTCACCCAATGACAGTTTAATTCACATTCTTCTCAGCTGCTCATGGAACCTTCTCTAAAATAGACCACATTCTAGGCCACAAAGCAAGTATCAGTAAATTTTTAAAAAAATGAATATAAAACCTTTAATCTTCTCATATCATAATAGGCTAAAATTAGAAATCAACAGCAAGAAGATACAGAGAAACTATATCAACACATGGAGATTAAACAATACTTTTTTTGGGGGGGGGTACTGGAGGTTAAACCCAGGGGCATTCTACCTCTAAGCTAAACCCCCAGTCCTTTTTTATTTTTTGTTTTGAAAGGTCTTGCTAAGTTCCTAAGGGTCTCACTACATTGCTGAAGCTGTCCTCAAACCTACAAATCTCCTGTCTCAGCCTCTCAAGTACTAGAATTACAGGTGTATGTCACTATGCCCAGCTTGAACTATATACACTTTTGAATGAGGACTGGGTCATAGAAGAAACAAGGGAAGAAATCTAAAAATTTCTAGAATCAAATGAAAATAGAGACACAACCTACCCAAATCCCTGGGACACTTTGAAGGCAGCCTTAAGAGGAAAAATTATAGCATTGAGTGCTCACATTAAAGAAAGAAAGAAAAAAAGATTCCAAATAACCAAATGATGTGCCTCAATGCCCTATAAAAACAGGAATAAATTAACCCCAAAGTCAGGAAATAATTAAAATTAGAAATTAATGCAATAGAGAATAAAAAACACAAAAAATCAAACAAAAAAATTGGTATTTTGAGAAGATAAACAAGATTGACAAACCCTTAGCCAACCTAATCAAAAGGAAGAGAGAAGTGACCCAAATTAATAAAATAAGACCAAAAGGGAGATATCACAGAAATCCAGAGGATCATTGGGAGCTATTTTGAAAATTTTATATTCCAACAAACTGGAAAACCTAGAAAAAACTGACAAATTTCTTGACACATACAACCTACCTAAATTGAACCAAGAGAATATAGAAAACCTAAACAGACCAATAATAAGCAATGAGACTGAAGCAGCAATAAAAAGTCATCCAACAAAGAAAAGCCCAGGATCCAATGGATTCTCAGCTGGATTCTACAAGACTTTTAAGGAAGAACTAAGCCAAATGCTCCTCAAACTATTCCATGAAATAGAAAGAGATGGAATACTCCCAAACTCATTCTATGAAGCCAGCATCAACTTGACACCAAAACCAAATAAAGATACCTCAAGGAAAGAAAATTACAGATCAATATTCTTTTTTTTTTTTTTTTGCCGTACCAGGGATTGAACGCAGGGGCGTTCTACCTCCGCGCTACGCCCCCAGCCCTATTTTTTTATACTTTATTTTGAAACCGGGTCTCACGAAGTTGCAGAGGGCCTCACTAAGGAGAGAGAGAGAGAGAGAGAGAGAGAGAGAGAGAGAGAGACAGGGAGAGAGAGAGCAAGAGAGCTGAGGCTGGCCGCGAACCCGGATCCTCCGGTCTCCGCCTCCCAAAGTACTGGGATTACAAGCGTGCGCCACCACGCCCGGCT
>PVJS01047692.1:5000-15350 GCA_004027185.1 Glis glis
TCAGCCTGCCAAGTACTGGGATTACAAGTGTGTGCTGCACGCCTGGCTGACTTATGATATTTTAAACTTACAATGCGCTGGGCGTGGTGGCACATGCTTCTAATCCCAGTACTTGGGAGGCTGAGACTAGAGGATCTGGGTTCACGGCCAGCCTTAGCTTCTTAGTGAGGCCTCCGCAACTTAGTGAGACCCTGTTTCAAAATAAAGAATAAAAAGTAGGGCTGGGGTGTAGCCTGGAGGTGGAATGCCCCTGGGCTCTATCCCCGGGACCGCAATAAATAAATAAATAAATAAATAAATAAATAAACTTACAATGAATTTTTTTTTCAGGATGCAACCCCATCATAAGTCAAGAGACATCTGTATTATATTTATATCTATGATTTTTTTTGGTATGGGGGATTGAACCCAGGGGTGTCCTACCTCTGAGCTACACCCCTAGCCTTTTTTATTTTGAAACAAGGTCTCACTAAGTTGCTGAGGCTGTCCTTGAACCTGCAATCCTCCTGTCTCAGCTTCCCAAGTACTAGGATTATAAGCTTGTGCCACCTTGCCCAGTTATATCTGTGCTTTATACATATTATGAATAAAATTTTGTACCCCCAAACAATTTTGCCCCTTGGGGGGCTATATTGCATGGGCTAATGGAAGGACAGCCCGCCCTGGCTCCTAGCATGGCCTGTGGTCTCTCTTGAGGCTCAGGCATCCTGGGCCTTCTGTTTGTGGGATGCCAGCTCCCCAGGCACCTGCAGACCGGGCCTCCTGTCCCTCCACCCTCAGCTTCGTGCAGTCACTGTTCATGCTGGCGTCCGTGGTGCTCTACTTCAGCTGCCGCAAGGAGTATGTGGCCTCTATGGTGTTCTCCCTCGCCATGGGCTGGACCAACATGCTCTACTACACCCGGGGCTTCCAGCAGATGGGTATCTATGCCGTCATGATCGAGAAGGTGGGTTCCCTGCCCAAATATGTGCTCTACAGAGCCGGGTTCACCTCATGTGTGCGAGGCACTGTCTTGCTGACTGTGTCCAGCCTCTCCATATCATCTGGGGAGGTACTGGGTTAGCTCCCTGCTCATTCCCCAAGAATCAAGCAATCTGGCCTTGACCCAGGTGTGGGGCTCCCCTGGAACTTGACTCCTCTGCACCCCAGGCCCTCTCTCCCAACCAGAGAAAAGGTCATGGGGGGTGTGTGGATGAGTCCCTCAGGACACCTGAGCTGAAGCCGCAGCCTAACCCTCCTGCGTTCTCTGGTCTACTCCAGGTTGAGGCGCCTGGAGCTTCCCTGAGCTCCTCCCAGGCACTTGCCTCTGATAAACCTGTTCTCTCCCGCAGATGATCCTGAGGGACCTGTGTCGGTTCATGTTTGTCTACCTCGTTTTCCTGTTCGGGTTTTCCACAGGTAATGGACTTGGTTGGGGCTGCTAGGAGGGCAGGGCTCCTGCTTACCTTGACTTCCTGAGCCCTCTGGCAGAGACTGGGTGGAGTAGACAGGTGTGTGCCTGCAGGTGGACAAAGAAAACATGGAAAAAAGCCTGAGAACTTGGAAATGTGATTCATAAAATGTTTTCAGTCATTTTCGAGGGCGGAAGTGCTGTTTGCCTGTAGTATAGTTGTGTTTTGGCTCAGTTTTTTCCAACTTTTTTTCCCAATATGTTTTTATTGGTGCATTGCAATTATACATAATAATGAGGTTCAGAATGATAGAAACATACATGCACACAACACTTGGTGCACTCCAACTTTTTATTTTGACATTATTTTAGACTTATAGAAAAGTTTCAAGAATAGTACCAGTAACTTCTCTACACTCCTTACTCAGATTCCTCAAGTTTTACCACATTTTAAAATCACTTTCAAGCCAGGTGTGGTGATGCATGCCTGTAATCCCAGTACTGGGAGGCTGAGACAGAGGATTGCAGGTTTGAGTCCAGACTCAGCAACTTAGTGAGGTCCTTCACAACCTAGTGAGACCCTGTTTCAAAATAAAACATAAAATGGGTATAGCTCAGAGGTAGAACGCCCCTGGGTTCAATCCCCAGTACCACAAAAAAGAAAAAAAATTAAATCACTTTCTCTCCCTCTTACACACACACACACACACACACACACACACACACACACACACACACTTCAGCTGAGAGTAAGTTGCAGACATGATAGGCCTTTTACCACTAAATACTTCAGTGTGTATTTCCTAGAAAGAACACTCTATTATATAAACACAATGCAATTATGAAAATCAGGAAGGTAACATTGATACACTTTATTAGCTAATATATATCCCTTATTACCAATTGTCCTAACAATGTCTTTTATAAAAAATGAAGATGGCAGGTCATGTGTTAAATTCTGTTGTCATGCCTTATTGGTCTCCTTTAATCTGGGGCAGGTCCTCAGTCTTTCTTTGTGTTTTCTGATCTTAGCATCTGTAATGAGTAAAGGCCAGTTGTTTTGTCCTACGTCTATCAATTTGGGTATATCTGATGTTTCCTCATGATTAGAGTTGAGTACGTATTTTTGGGCAGAATATTAAGAAACAAGGTGTGTCTGTATCGGTGCATTGCATCAGGAGTCACACAATATCTGCTTATCTCATTTCTGGTGATGTTAACTTTGGTTGCTTGGTTTTGGTGGATGCGCCAGGGTTTTCCACTGTAAAGTTACTATTGTAATTGATAAGTCATTTGTGAGGAGATGCCTTGAGACTACGTAAATATCTTGATTCCCATCGGATGTTCACGCAGTAGTTTCTGCACCCATCGACGGATTCCTACTCCAGTCACTGAATCCCATGATGGTTGCTAAAGGATGTTTTTCTAACTCCATCATTCCTCCTGCATTTACTCACTGGTGTTCTATTGTAAGGAAGAGATTTCTATTCTCCCATTCTGTTTATTTTTTTTTCACATCAGGATGGCCTTATGGATTCTTTTTTTTTTCTCTTTGTGGATCCTCATTTTGTTAAACAAATTATAATCCTATCATTTTTTGTGATGTTCAGATTGTCTGAGATTGGTCACCCGGAGCCCCTTCGAGCCAGCTCCTGTGCACTTTGACGTGTCCACGTCATTTTTTGAGTGCAGGCTGTTTTAATCCTCATCTGAGTTCTGCTGTTACAGGATTCACAGGTGTACCCTCCCCTGTTCCCACCCTGCAGTTGTTTTGGGAATTTCTGTCTGAGAGGGATGGGCAGCTGTGACTAGGAGGGACCCGATGGGTGTGGGCTCTGGCACCGGGATCTGAAGTCCCTGTGTATCAGTTGCAACAGGAATGGGTTGGGCCAAGGCGGGTGGTGGATACCAATACGCTGTAAGCATACACAACCACTACAGAAGTTCTCAGACTTTGGACCACACTTCTAAAGAAGACTACAGAATATGAAAAGAGGCCATTCTATTCTGAGCTGCTCTAAACCCCTGGCTCTAGAGTGGACCTCTAAGGGACACAGGCAAACAGGGTGTGGCTGACAAAGCAGTTGTGAAGCCAGGGCTGACATATAAGGTTACGCAGATATTACACTGCACAAGATGACTGTATTCACGTTGCACACATAGATTTGTATAGTTAACATGTTTTTCTAGCACGTGATGATAAAATTCTTAGTATAACAAAGCAGTATATTATGGCAGTATTCTGATAGTTTGGAAGAAGGAGTGCTTTTTATTTTTATTTTTTATTTATTTTTTTGGTACTGAGGATTGAACCCAGCCAGCCCTTTATTTTTTATTTTGAAAGAGGGTTTCGCTAAGTTGCTGAGATTGGCTTCACACCTTCCATCCTCCTATCTCAGCCTCCCGAGTACTGAGATTATAGGCATGTGCCACTACACCCGGCTGAAGGGGTGCTTTAAAACACACACACACATGCCGGGCGTGGTGGCGCACGCTTGTAATCCCAGTACTTGGGAGGCTGAGACCAGAGGATCCGGGTTCGTGGCCAGCCTCAGCTACTTAGTGAAGCCTCCACAACTTAGTGAGACCCTGTTTCAAAATAAAGAATAAAAAACTAGGGCTGGGGGTGTAGCCCGGAAGTAGAATGCCCCTGGGTTCAATCCCCAGTACCATAAAACACACACACACACACACACACACACACACACACACACACCGTGGCTGAGTAGTGTTCCTGCTGCAGATCCATGTTGGGGTAGGAGAGTGCATGTCAGGGGACCTGGGGTCTTGGTTTCCATCCAGTTGTGTCCCCTCGTCCATGGTCTGTAGCTGTAGTGACACTGATTGAAGATGGGAAGAATGACTCTGCGTTGGCCGAACACACATCGTCATACAGGTGGTGCAGGCCGCCCGACAACTCCTACAACAGCCTGTACTCCACGTGTCTGGAGTTGTTCAAGTTCACCATCGGCATGGGCGACCTGGAGTTCACCAAGAACTACGACTTCAAGGCTGTCTTCATCATCCTGCTATTGGCTTACGTGATTCTCACGTACATCCTCCTGCTCAACATGCTCATCGCCCTCATGGGCGAGACCGTCAACAAGATCGCGCAGGAGAGCAAGAACATCTGGAAGCTGCAGGTGGGTCTGTTGGAGGGGTGCAACCTGGAAGGCATCGGTGCTGTGTCTGTGGTGCTACACAGCTGAGCACATGAGCCCCTGCAGGATTTGGGAAGGGGGCAGAAAGGCCGGCCAGGCCCAGGGAACAATAGCTTCTCCCTCAACTACCTCCCTTCCTGCAGCTCTCCCTGCTAGGCGGCGGCTACACCTCAGATATTAGCTTGGTTGGTGTCTAGAGGCCATGTATAGCCGTGGGCTGGGCTGCCCTGGAGGGAGCTCATCCTTAGGGGGTGTCCACCACAGAGGAACTTGATCTAGAGTGGGCACCGGAGACCTGACTCGGGGAGTACCGCTCACATGGAGCAGGGCCCTGAGAATCCCTTTCTGAGCTGTGCGGTCCACACCTGCTTCCCCAGCTGCTTCTAATAAAAGTGTCACTCTGTAAGTAGCGCTTATTCGATGATAGGCCCTGTTCTGAGTGTTTTGCCTACTCCATCTCATTCGATCCTCCTCAATCCTACAAAGTGGATTCCCTTCCCATCCCATTTTCAGAAGAAGGTGCTGAATGGAGGGATGTTAAGTACCTATGTCTGAGGCCACACAGCTGATAAGGAGCAGAGCCAGAAGAGAGCCTCTCACTGTGGAGTCCCTGCTCTTACCCATCACACTGTGCTATCCCTGTGTGAGTCACTCAGGGGAGCATCTGGGACACTCTGTGTCACTCACGGGGCTGCCCTGCCCAGACCCAGCAGCACCAGCAGCACCTGGAAAGATCTGGGCTGGCAGGCTGAGCTTTCTCCATGGAGTGTGCACCTGACACCTTATGGAAACAAACCAAGCCTAGAAGGTCCCGGAGGTCCAGCTCGGAGGCATCGGGGCTGGGAGGGACCCTGGAGAGGCTGATCCCAGAGCCAGCACTGGCACCCAGGGTGGCCTCTGATGAGCCCTCTGGCCCTGTGCCCTTTGTGTCTTCCTGCAGAGAGCCATCACCATCCTGGACACGGAGAAGAGCTTCCTGAAGTGTATGAGGAAGGCCTTCCGCTCGGGCAAGCTGCTGCAGGTGGGCTACACCCCCGATGGCAAGGATGACTACAGGTGGTGTTTCAGGTAACGCCTGAGCAGGAATCAAAGCTTGCAGAACGCCAGGGCTTGGCCGTGGGCATGGGGGAGCCCCTGGAGTCAGTACAGAGGCCTGCCTCGGGACCTCCTGGGACTAGTCATGTGCTCGGGAGATCCACTCTGGATCTCAGCTGTGGAACCCAGACATTAAATACTGGAACACTTGAGGTGTCCAGAAGGAATCACCTAGTGAAGAGGGCCAGAACCAGGAATCAGGAATATATATATATATATATTTTATATATATACACACAAATATATATATATATATGTGGGCGTATATATATATATATATATATATATATATATATATATATGGTTAGGGTTAGGGTTAGGGCATATATATATACGCCCACACACACACATATATATATACACACACACAAATATATATATTTATATATTTGTGTGTATGTTTATGTTACTAGGGATTACTGGGGATTGAACCCAGGGGTATTCTACCTTGGAGCTACACCCCTAGCCCTATTTTATTTTTATTTGGAAACAGGGTCTCCTTAAGCTGCTAAAGGTCTAAGTTGCTGAGGGTGGCTTCGAACCTGAAATCCTCCTGGCTCAGCCTCCCAAGTCCTCAGATTATAGGAATTGCCTGGCTGGAATTCAATACTTAAAGTGCCTGGGCCTCATGCTGTGGTCAGACAGGGGTAGTGTCCAAAAAGCAGGTCCTGTCTGCCTTCCCCACCAGCTGTGTCTCCATCGAGATCTCTGGGTTTTGGGGATCAGGAGGCTGGGCATGGCCCAGAGGTGGCCAGATGCTGACCCCTGCCACTCCCCTGCAGGGTGGACGAGGTGAACTGGACCACCTGGAACACCAACGTGGGCATCATCAATGAGGACCCGGGCAACTGTGAGGGCGTCAAGCGCACTCTGAGCTTCTCCCTGAGGTCTGGCAGAGGTGAGGGGTGAGGGGCAGGTGCCATGGCATGGAGGGGCCTCCTTAGCTGGTGGCCTGAGGCTGGGCAGGTGAGGTGGGTCTCCCACTCCCCACAGGTCTTCCTCATCCTGCAACAGGACCTGGGCTCTGTAATGGTTCCATGTCAGCCATGCACACACTCTTAGTCACGGCACTCCTACATGTCCTCACGCATGCCTGCGCCCCTGAGTGATCTGCCCAGGCACTGTCCCCACGGCCCAGAAGCAGCAGCTCAGGCCATGCCCAGCCCCATGGAGTGGTCAGCTCGTGAGGCTGTCCTGCCTCCTCTGCCCTGTTCCCCACGCCCCACGTGTGCAGTCATAGCTCTGTGAGGCCTGAGGGACACAAACAGGTGCTTGTGAGCACTTCCTTTACAGGAACACACCTGGGCAGGTGGAGGGGTCAGGGGGAGGGGAGAAAAGAGTATACCTGGGGCAGAAAGCCCTTGTTTTTTGGGGGGGTACCGGGGATTGAACGCAGGGGCGTTCTACCTCCACGCTACACCCCCGGCCCTATTTTTTATACTTTATTTTGAAACTGGGTCTCATGAAGTTGCGGAGGGCCTCACTAAGTAGAAAGAGAGAGAGAGAGAGAGAGAGAGAGAGAGAGAGAGAGAGCTGAGGCTGGCCTCCGGTCTCTGCCTCCCAAAGTACTGGGATTACAAGCGTACGCCACCATGCCCGGCTCAGAAAGCCCTTGTTAATGCTAAACATTTCACAGTAGCATTAAAGGTCTAATTGAGGACATTTATTTAAAAATGAAGCAAACACAGTTGTTGTTGTTTTTTTTTGCGGTGCTGGGGATTGAACCCAGGGGCATTCTACCTCCGGGCTACACCCCTAGCCCTATTTTTTATCCTTCATTTTGAAACAGGGTCTCACTAAGTTGCAGAGGGCCTCACTAAGTAGCTGAGGCTGGCCAGATCCTCTGGTCTTAGCCTGCCAAGTACTGGGATTACAAGTGTGTGCCACCATGCCTGGCTTGCAAACACAGTTTATATCGAACAAATTTTGAGTTATAATTATAACCCTGCATTAATTCTTTGTTTTTAGTTAAAAAATTTTGGACTGGCAATGTAGTTCAGTGGTAGGAACTTGCTTAACACATGCAAGGCTCTGTTCTAGATCTCTAGAACTGAAAAAAATGTGATAAGGTAGATATCATGCAAAACTTGACATTTTAACCATTTTTTACATGTACAATTTTAATGGCATTAGTTGCATTCACATTGTTGTGCAACCATCGCCACTATCTACTGCCAGAACTTTTTGTCACCCCCAATGGAAACTCTGCATGCATTGAACAATAACTCCACATTCCCTCTTCCCCTCCGACCCTAGTAATTTCTATTCTACTTTCTATTTCTATGAATTTGCCTATTCAAGGTGACTCAGTGTGCCTTGGAAAGGTCTTTACGAAGCCCAATTTATCTAATTGTTAATTTTGCTGACTTTTCCTTTGGGATTACATCCAAGAAATCATTGCCAAATTTAATGTCATGAAGATTTCCCCCTATTTTTCTGAGTTTTATTGTTTTAGTTCACTACCATTATAGTGCTTTTTTATTGATTTGGTGTTTGATTGGATTTGGACTATTCCTAAGAATACTAACAATGTTGGTTCTGAAGTTTCTACTTTTTTAAAAAAAATTTGGTGCATTGTAATTATACATCATATTGGGGTACAGAGTGATAGAAGCACACATGCACACAACTCTTGGAGCACTTTCTCTGAGTCCCACCCTCCCTCCCTCCACCCCCTCCTCCCCCGCCCCGTACAGAGTCATTGAGATTGGGATTGGTAATTTGTTGCTTTTTTTGGGGGGGTGCCGGGGATTGAACCCAGGGGCGTTCTACCTCCGCGCTAAACCACCGGCCCTATTTTTTTATCCTTTATTTTGAAACCGGGTCTCATGAAGTTGCGGAGGGCCTCACTAAGTAGCTGAGGCTGGCCGCGAACCCGAACCCGGATCCTCTGGTCTCCGCCTCCCAAGTACTGGGATTACAAGCATGCGCCACCACGCCCGGCTAGGATTGGTAATTTGTATACATATGTAGCATTATTTCAACATCTACTTGTTTTTTTGATGCTTTTGTGGAGATGTTTGGAACTACCTATTTTACCATTTTGCTGATGTCATTCTTGAACTAATTCTTAAAATGAATGAAGAATGAATAAAGTGTTGAAAGTGTTTCTTTCTTTTTTTTTTTTTTTTGCGGTACCGGGGATTGAACCCAGGGGCGTTCTACCTCTGCGCTACGCCCCCGGCCCTATTTTTTATACTTTATTTTGAAACCGGGTCTCACGAAGTTGCGGAGGGCCTCACTAAGTAGAGAGAGAGAGAGAGACAGGGAGGGAGGGAAGGAGAGAGAACACTCGCATGTGCGCGCGCGTGCGCGCACATGCGCGAGCTGAGGCTGGCCGTGAACCTGGATCCTCCGGTCTCCGCCTCCCAAAGTACTGGGATTACAAGCCTGCGCCACCATGCCCGGCGTGTTTCTTTTTTTTGAAGGGTGGGGAAAGGGGCATAATTTTTCAGAGCAATTTTCCTGATATCATGATACTGCATTTTTCATATTCGATATTGCATCATAGAGAAGCTCATTTTTATATTTCATAAGTTTAAAAAGTCAACTTTATTGAGATATAATTTACATGTGCAATGCACTCATTTTTATGTTATATTTATTTTTTGCAGTACTGGGGATTGAATCTAGGACCTTATATATGTTAGGCAAGCGCTCTATCTTTGAGCCACACCCCCCCAGCCCTTTATATTTTATTTTGAGACAGGGTCTCACTAAGTTGCCCAGGCTGGCCTTGAACCTGCGATCCTCCTGCCTCAGCCTCCCAAATTGCTGGGATTTCAGGTGTGTGCCATCATGCCAGGTTGTACTCATTTTATTTAATTCATCATTTATTCTTTTAAGAGACAGGGGTCTCACTGTGTTGCTCAGGCTGACCTCGAACTCCTTGGCTCAAGGGATCCTCTTGCCTCAGTCTCCTGATTATCTGGAACTACAAGTGTGTCACCACACCCAGCTTAAATGCATACATTTTAAATGTACAGTTTTATAAATTTTGACAAATGTACACACACACTCAGGCAACCACCACCCTACTCAAGATATAGAACATCCCCATAGTGCCAGAAAGCACTCTATGTCCCTTCAATTCAATTTCAAATTCAGAGGTTATCTTATGGATAGTCAATTTTATCTTCTCCATCCCAGGTAACTGTTCATCTAATTTCTATCACTATAGATTTGTTTTATGCCGACTTTTGTTTACCTGAAATTGTCTATTTCATCTTCATGTTTGTTTCACTGAATATAGAATTTTGGATTAACGGTTTTTTGTTTTGTTTTGTTTTTAAAATCCCAACACTTTGTTTCTTCACTTGTCTCTGGGAGACATCATCATTTTTGTGTTCTCCTGTACGTAACATGTCTCACCCCTTACCCCCCACCGGCTGCTTTCAAACTATTTTCTTGATCTTTGGTTTTCAGTAGTTTTACTAGGGTATATTTAAATATGGTTTTCTTTCTTTCTTCTTTTTTCTTGCTTGGAGTTTCCTAAGATTATTGGGTCTATACATCAATATGTTTAATTAAATTTGAGAAACTATACATATTGCTTCATTCTCCTTATCTTTACCATTTTTTTTTTTTTTGCGGTACCAGGGATTGAACGCAGGGGCGTTCTACCTCTGCGCTACGCCCCAGCCCTATTTTTTATACTTTATTTTGAGACCGGGTCTCATGAAGTTGCGGAGGGCCTCACTAAGT
>PVJS01047693.1:0-15350 GCA_004027185.1 Glis glis
GCTGGCCGCGAACCCGGATCCTCCGGTCTCAGCCTCCCAAAGTACTGGGATTACAAGCGTGCGCCACCACGCCCGGCTCCTATTTTTTATTCTTTATTTTGAAACAGGGTCTCACTAAGTTGCGGAGGGGCTCACTAAGTAGCTGAAGCTGGCTGCAAACCTGGGTCCTCCGGTCTCAGCCTCCCAAGTTTTGGGATTACAAGAGTGCGCCACCACGCCCGGTTCGTATTTTAATATTTCTATTCCCTCCTTGCCTTTTCTGACCCTTTTTGTTATTTTATGAAAATGTGGTCATAAAGTTAATTTGAATCACGTCACCTTATAATGTAGTCATATTTTAAAATTCAGTGGTTTATATAAAAATATTTATTCAAATGGGTTTCAAATATAGGTTTACATTAAGGGATAATATAGTATTTTTGACATTTCTGTGTTTTATGTACTTGATCTTATTTAATCTTAGTAATAACTCTATGAAGTCCTTCCTTCCTTCATTCATTCATTCCCAGGATCCCAGGTTCGAGACTGGTCTCAACAATTTAGCAAGACCCTCAGTAACTTAGTGAGACCCTATTTCCAAATTAAAAAAATAAAATAGAACTTGGGGTGTAGCTCTCAGAGGTAGAATGCTCCTTGGGTTCAATCCCCAGTACCACATAAAAAAGTTTTACTTCATTATTTTCACATACGGTACCAAGCCCTTGTGATGTTGAAAGTTATGTGACTGATGAGGAAACATAGATCAAGAGTTTTAAATTGAGATCCATAGCCGGGCATGGTGGTACACGCCTGTAATCCCAGTACTTGGGAGGCTGAGACCGGAGGATCCGGGTTCGCGGCCAGCCTCAGCTACTTAGTGAGGCCCTCCACAGCTTAGTGAGACCCTGTTTCAAAATAAAGAACAACAACAACAAATAGGGCTGGGGGTTTAGCCCGGAGGTAGAATGCCCCTGGGTTCAATCCCAGGTACCTCCAAAAAAAAAATAATTTGAGATCCATGACTGGTTTCAGTAAGTATATGGAACACCTGAAATTATACAAATTACACAAAACTTTATGTGTATGTACCCAGGAGCATTATTCTGGGAAGAAAGTCCATAGCCTTCTAAATGAGTTTCATGACCCTTCAAAAGTTAAGAATTGTAATTAGAACTTTATCTAAAGTCGTCTGCGAGATTCACTCCAGTTCAGGATTGTGGAAAGAATTCTCTGCACAAATAGGTGTCTTGGAGAAGGAGGGAATATTCCTTTTAGGGCCTGGGATTTGAAAGTATGTGCTTAACAATAGAGTTTTGGAACCCTCAAGTCTCAGGGGATATCCTGTTTTGAACTGAGGAATACCTTTTGGGGAATTTGAAAATACTTCTTTCTAATTCAAACTTTGAATCAGATGAATGGCTATTTTTAGAAAATAAAATAGAAAGGAGTAGGAAAGGGCAAAGGCATTGTATTCTCACAGTTGAATAAATAACTGGGGAAACTAATTACTAAGTCTTATATCTTTGGTATAAGTAATTTGGTAATACAAATGGATATCATGCTTTGTTTTTTGACACAGAGGATGGTATACTTGGGTTTTCCCTGTTGCCTGCCATTTCCTAACCTTTGCATATATACTCTGCTCAAGAGAAGGATAGTTGTAACTTAAATTTGTACTTATATATTTCTGATTAAACTATTAACTATGGTTCTAGATAGAATAATCAAGAAGTAAAATTGGACTTCTTAATTTTATGTGTTTAAGTCCCTTATTTTGATGTGTGTGTGTGCGCGCGTGTGTGTATTTTGTGTTGGGGGAGGTACTAGGGATTGAACCCAGGGGTATTCTACCTTCTAGCTACATCCCCAGTCCTAGTTTAATTTTTTATTTTGAAACAGGGCCTCGCTAAGTTGCTGAGGCTGGTTTTGAACCTGTAATCCTCCTGTCTCAGCCTCCCAAGTACTGGGATTACAGGTAAGCATCACTACACCGGGCTTGATATATTTTTGATCAAACAGTGATCTTTTAATACTAGCCCTGTCACACATAGTAATAGTATCTACCAAATAGGGTGGTAGTGTGTATTAGACTAAAAAATGTGAAGTGTTTAGTGCAGTGTCTAGAATTTAACAAGTGCTTACTAAGTTTTAACTATTACTGTTATTATTATATCCTTATTAATAACATCTGTATTATATATCCCCATGAATGAATGTATAGTGTCAAGCAGAGTACAATTACCCAAAGACACAGAAGAATGGAAAGGTCATATTGGTGAGCCTCTTGTTTAGAGAAACAATTATTCCAGGGGTTCAGAGATAGTTTCCTGCAAGATGTGTTATTCATGGACTGATGGCAATATAAATATTTCTTTCATTGTGAGAAAAATATAGTAATAGGATCAAATAAATTTAAAGCTTCATGATGGCAAGGACTGTGTCTGCTTTGTCTACCTTAACTTCCATTTTAGTGTCTGGCCATGGAAGCTATTCCATTAAATGTTTGTCCTCATCTGTCCATTCTGTCCATATTTTTTTTTTTTTTGTCTTCCCTTCAGCTTCCAAAAATAGTTGCTATTTTTGTATTCAGAATTTCTTACCAGAAAGTCACATCAGTAATGTGACTCCTAGAATTATTGGTTAAAATATAGATCTCTTCCTGGGCGTGGTGGTACATGCTTGTAATCCCAGTACTTGGGAGCCTGAGAAAGGAGGATCGCAGGTTCCTCCTGTGACCAGCCTCAGCTACTTAGTGAGGCCTCTGCAACCTAGTGAGGCCCTGTTTCAAAATAAAGAATAAAAAATAGGGCTCGGGGTGTAGCTCGGATGTAGAATGCCCCTGGGTTCAATCCCCAGTTCTGCCAAAAAAAAGTATACATATATATATATATGAAGGAGTATGTTTTGCCTGAAGCAAATGACTTGGGAGACAAGATTGAATTCAACTTAAGAATCTTTAGGTATAAGGTGTTTGTCTTAGTCTCTTTTCTATTGCTATAATAGAATACTGGAGACTGGGAAATTTATGAAGGGAAGAAGTTTATTTTGGCTCAGGGTTCTGGAGGCTGGGAAGCCCAAGAGCATGGTGCTGGCATCTTCTCAGCTTCTGGTGAGGGCTTGTGCTGCTTTAGCTCATGGTGGAAAGTAGAAGGGCAAATGGGTTTATGTGAAGGGAAAAAAGGGTGGAACTCTTGCTGTAGTGAGCACATTCTCATGAGATAGACATTATGAGGGCCCCGCCTCCATGAGCCAAACTCCTCCCGCAAGGCCTTGCCTTCTAGCAGTGTCGCACTGGAGGCCAAGCCTCAACCCGAATTCTGGTGGGGAAAAATCACATTTCAAATCTAATAGAGATTTTTGTAGAATGGCAAATATTTGGTCTTAAAAGACAAAAACTCTGTCTAAATTCATGTATATGTCAGGCAGTCCCTAATATTTAACTCAAGTTATTTTGTATACAGGTATATATATGATAATGGAAAAATTTGCTGCCTAAAAGACAGTGTTTTCAGTAAGATTGAGGTCCTCCCCTTTTTTTCCACCGTTGAGGCCCAGGCTGGCCTCAAATTCCCAGGCTTAAGGGATCTTCCTGTCTCAGTCTCCCTAGTAGCTAGAACTACAGGTGTGTGCCAGCACACCTGGCTAAGAGTGTTTATTAATATTTTATTAAGCCAGGCTCAATGGTGCACCCTTGTAGTCTCAGCTACTTGGGAGGCTGAGGTTGGAGAGTCCCTTGAGCCCAGGGGTGTGAGGCCAGCCTGGGCCACATAGCGAGACCCCCATTGAGGGAAAGAGAGAGGGGGGCCTCTTTTTATTCTTCTATTTTAGGGGAAAATTTGAGGTAGCTCATTTACCTTTATGTCTTCTTGACCCAGCGAAACATTTATAGCTACAGGAAACAACATTTTCAGAAATTAATAATGATCATAAAGAAGTATGGCTACTATGATAAAATTAGGTAAGTAGTTGTTCCATATGTTAAGAACATCTTTGTCTTTCGGGGTTGTATTTAGACTAAGTAGTAAATTGCACATAGAGGTTAGTATTTATATTGTATACCAGAGTCTGTATGTACATAGGTGCAGAGTAGTTTATCATGGACTACAGGAATATATGTAGATATGGCTCTGTTTTAGAATAACCCCTTATGAGGGTTGGTTGGTTCTAGGGTCACCCAAGATTGAGTTCAAATCAAGGGGTATTTTGAACTTCTCTGGTCATAGAAATACTGTCTCCCTGTTTCCTACAAATATACAATGAATTCTGGCTGTCTTCTGGGACAGAATAAAATAGTGCTGGTTACTTGCAAATGAAATTGGGATTTGGAGAGATATGTTATACAGCAGTACCATTTTAGTATTTTTGTTGTGGTAGCGAATTTTGCTTACATTATATGAAGTTGGTAGCCTGTGGTTTGGTATCCATTGAAATGTACTATCACCCATTTGGCCTGGAATTGAATGAGGATTGGAATAACAATATCATCTGGTGTCAATGGGATTTGGGACTTTTTCTTTCTTCTATGGTAGTTTGCCATTGTAAAGTGAAATTTTTATAGCTGGGCTTGGTGGCGCATGCTTGAAATCCCAGTCCTTGGGAGGCTGAGACAGGAGGATCACAGTTTCACGGCCAGCCTCAGCAACTTAGTGAAGCCCTCTGCAACTTAGTGAGATCCTGTTTCAAAATAAAAAATAAAATATACCTGTGGCTATAGCTCAGAGGTAGAATGCCCCTGGGTTTAATCCCCAGTACCACGCACATAGAAAATAATTTTTTTGTGAATTGAAATTGAATATTAAATGGCTTATTAACCAAAGTAAGGCAACTACCTTTAGCTTCTAATATAGTGCCTTTTTTTTCTTTTCTTAAACATTGTTCTATTGTTTTAAAAGGTTTGGATAGAGAGGAGTAATAGCATGGTTAAAAGTTTTGAAACTGGAATGTTGGAACCTATCTCCTTTGATCAAAAGATCCCAAGAGTCACTGTAAGGCAGAAATACTATTATCTTATCAGTAGGCAAGAATTGAAGTTTATCTTAATTTAGAACATTATGTTTCAATCATACTGGCATGTTTTGGTAAGTTTTATAGACAATAATTGACTTTATACCATTCTATTATTTTCTGAGGTGATTTCATGTATCTGCAAAGTTGCTTATAGTTAACCCTGAAGGCATCTCATTCTTATAAGGGCACTTTCTATAGATTAGTGTTTATTTGCAAAATAAACCACATTTTCTCTTGTCTTATTACACCAATGGAACCATTTTCTAGCATATGGAAACATTTCTGCACCTCATGTTCTTTTGAGAAAATAACCCCATGTGACTTACAAATGTTGAAAAAGCAATAGATATTTCAAAATGCTATTAGAATAGTTAAACTAATATATCTTTTAGGTATTGAAAAAGTTACTCACTGGGATAAATGAAGACCAGAATGAAGTGTAGTCACTCTTTCCAAGGAAGCTTAGTCACTCTTTCCACTCTAATTCCAGAATTTTTATAATTTTTGTTGTTTTTGTTACAGCAGTATTATCACAAAAGATTCAAGAGTCATCTCCTCAGGCAGCCAAATGTTGCACAAACTATATGTATAAAATTCTCCCTAGAGCCAGGCGTGATGGTGCATACCCAGTAATCCCAGTACTTGGGAGGCTGAGACAGGAGGATTGCAGGTTCGATACCAGCCTTAGCAACATAGCGAGACTCTCAGCAACCTAATAAGACCCTGTTTCAGAATAAAAAAATAAAAAAGGGCTAGAGGTGTAGCTTGGAGGCAGAATGCCCCTGGGTTCCATCCCCAGAACCACAAAACCAGAACAAAACAATAAAAACAAAAACCCAAAGAAACAAAAAAACTTCCTAGCTTCTTTTATAGACAAACAACAACAACCAAAAAAAAAAAAAAAACCAAAAAAGCCAATAATTGAAAGCCAAAATAGTTGTCCAAACCTTTGAAATGTAATGATATATTTTAAAGTATTATTGTCAATAACAAAGTACATACCAGTGTGACATTTTAAGTAGTAGTAAAATCTGTGCATGAAAGGGTAAATGGAGTGTGCCTGCCATATTAATGAATGGGCAGATATATGGGGAGAAGCAATATTAAACTTTGTTATACATTCTGACAACATACATGAATAGAACCAGAGTGCATATAAAGATTGCTAACATATCGCTGCAATTAGATGTGTATCCTGTGGTCTATCTAGGCTCATTCCTCAATGACATCTTGAAGTTTGGCCCTGTCCAAAAACCTCTTTTGAGGAAGGACAGATGGTATGGCTGCTGTCTTCAAGGAAGGAGATAAAGAGTGCCATCTCAACCTTATGTTAAAATTAATGAGGTGAGGTAAGAGTATCCTCTGGGGTGGGATGGGAAGAGGGAGAAGTAGGAGAGGGGGGAAGAGGGAAAGAAACTCCTTAAGAAATAAAAATTACTGAAAATATTAGGGCATCTAATATTAGGAACACCACATGTAAGAGATTATTGGCAGATTGCCGCTTTCTGAGGATTCTAAAAGCAAAAGAAAAAAGTGTTTGTTCAACACTTACTACTTCTGAATCAGATGTTCTTTGGCATCTTAAACTGAATGACTGTCCATTACATCAACTGTTTTGTGAGGTTTCATTAGTTCAACGCACATTTTAATCCTGTGTAGTAAAGAACACGGTGCCAAGCAATGCGGAAAGAGCAGAATGAATAAGATGTTGCTTCTGTCCTCAGAGAACTTACTATCTAGCAAGGGAGAGAACATAAATGTTCAAACATCTAGAGAACAGAGCCGATTTAACCATCCACGAGGACTATGTGGATGAGACAGATCCAATCCTTCTGTTAACATGAGGACTTTGTGAAGGAGGGGCCTAAGAACTGGACACCACGGTATGTGTAGAATTTGGACAGATTAAGGTGGGATTTGGGTAAGAGTTAGGCGTTTGGCAAAGAAAATAGTATAAGCAAAGATGGAGCAAAGGAGCCAGGCGCATTGGTGCACGCCTGTAATCCTAGTACTTGGGAGGCTGAGACAGGAGTATTGAGGGTCAAGGCCAGCCTCAGCAACTGGGTAAGGCCCTCCACAACTTAGTGAGACCCTGTTTCAAAATAAAAAAATAAAATAGGACTGGCAGTGTAGCTCAGAGGTAAAACGCCCGTGGGTTCAATACCCAGTACCATAAAAAAATTGATTAAAAAAGATGGAGCACAGGTGGGAATGTGGACATATTTGGAAACTGTCTTTTGTTGCCTGATACTATGGAGGATGCTTGGTTCAGACAACATAACATCTTTTTCGATTTTTGTTTTACTTTACTTTGTTGTTGGTTGTCTGGTTTTTGGTTTTCACCTGTTACTCTTAAACTGGAAGAAAAACAGAGCCACAAGATTCTTTACTTTGAGCAGTCAATATCTCTACTCAATTCAACTGAATGTTAAATGTTTTCAAAATATTTTCAGTACTTACTATATATAAGATGATGATGAACAAGACAGAATTCCTGCCCTCAAAATGCATAATCAGTTAAGAGAACTTTCAATTAGGGAATTTGAATTATTTCAATGAACCAACCTACCTTCCTTCCTTCCTTCCTTCCTTCCTTCTTTCCTTTCTTTCTCTTTCTTTCTTTCTTTTGGTGCTGGGGATTGAACCCAGGAGCATTCCACCTCTGAGCTACACCCCAGCCCTATTTTATTTTTTAAACGGGGTCTCACTAAGTTGCTGAGGGTCTCACGAGGTTGCTGAGACTGGCCTTGAACCTTTGATCTTCCTATCTTGGGTTCCCAAGTACTAGAGTTATAGGTGTGTACCACCACGCCTGGCCAGTAAACTATACTTTCAAGTTCAATATATTAAACAATATAAGAAAACCAAGCCATGCATAGCATTTTATATTCCCACTGTGCTTCTAGAGCTACACTGTTCATATGTTAACCATTAACCACATGTCGCTATTAAAATGAATGAAAATTAAAGTTAAAAATTCAATTGCAATAGCTACATTTCAAGTAGCCACATGTGACTAGTGGTTATCATATTGGCCAACACAGATATTGAATAATTCCATTATTGCAGAAATCTCTGTTGGGCAATGCTGCTCTAGAAGTACAGAACATATTTTAATTGTTTGGTCAGGTGATTGTATTGCCATTCGTCTCTTCAACAAACCTTCCTTAAATGCCTGCCATGTGCCAGGTGTGCTAGAGTCAGATGATAAAGTCCTAGTTCCTTTCAGTCTTGTGTGTGTGTGTGGAGGGGGGGTAGCGATAAGTGAACAGGTGAATAAAATAGGATGTGATAAGGACCACAATAGAAGGAGAAATCCAGGAGGGTGTGAGAGTGCAGAAGCAAAACTCAAGGTTTGCCTCTGGGAGATGTGAGTAGGTGTTGGCTTGGTTATGATGGGAAAAGTGAGTGGGAGAAAATATGATCCAAGCAACATAAAACACCTGGATGCGAAGGCACGTGGTACATTCGAGGGGATGAGAGACGTTCACTGTGAGTGGAACCCACATCATCTTTAAGGTCTATTCATTCAAAGTATCTCTTTAAGCTGGGCATGGTGGCACTTGTCTGTAATCCCAGTACTTGGGAGGCTGAGACAGGAGGATCACAGATTCAAGGCCAACCTCAGCAATTTAGCAAGACCCTTTTCCAAATAAAAAATAAAATAGGGCTGGGGGTGGAACTCAGAGGTAGAATGCCTCTGGGTTCAACCTCCAGTACCAAAATAAATAAAATAAAAGATCTAAAAATGTATTTCTTTATTATGATGTATTTAAACTTTTAAAAACAGTCTCCTTCATAACAAGACTTGTCTCTTATTAAAAACAAAACAGGCTCATCATGGTGCTGCGCGGCTGCAATCCCAGTGCTTGGGAGGCTGAGACAGGAAGATTGTAGGTTTGAGGTCAGCCTCAGCAAATAGTCTCTCATTAACCTAGTGAGAGAGGAGCCAGGGAGGTGGACTAAGGAAGGGGAAGGGGAAAGAGTAGGGGAAGAGTGAGGTTCATTAATGGAATTACTGCCATTGACTATATGTACATATGAGAATATATCAACGTCAATCTCAGTACTCTGTATTGGGAAGGGGGGGAAATGTGGAGGCGGGGGAAGGGCACCAAGTGCTGTGTGCATATATGTCACTGTCAATATGATTTACATTATGATGTGAGACTATAATGCACCAATAAAAGCACATTAAAAAACAAAATAAAAATAAAGTAGGGCTGAGGTAGCTTGGGGGTAGAATGACCCTGGGTTCAAAAAGGAAGGAAGGAAGGAAGAGAGGGAGGCAGGGAGGGAGGGGGCAGGGAGAGAGGAAGGAAGGAAGGGAGGAAGGAAGGAAGGAAGGAAGGAAGGAAGGAAGGAAGGAAAGAAGAAGAAAGGTACCTCCTATTCCCCACTATTTGGGGAGCTTATTCTGTTTTTCTTCTATCTGTGGTTCCCACAGTCAAAGGAGGACAAGAAAAGGTGAAAGGAAAAAGGTGAGAAAAGAAGGACCAAAGAGATGAAGATTGTCAGAGGAAGTTTCTGAGAAATAGAACAATAACATTTGCTGGGGAACGAGAGTACCACTTAACATTCAGATTCCCTAACTCTAATCAAAAGGTCATATTGATTACTTCAAAAGCTAATGTTCCCAAGTGGTTGACTTGGTACGAAGTATATCGTGTGAGAATATTTTTTGAGGAGGGATTTAAAATTGAATACGAATCTATATTCCAGATTGTATGCAATCTGGAGAAAATTTAAATGCTATTTTTGCATTTTTATAGGTAATGAAAATAATCATTCTCTGATAAAAACCTAAAGTTATAGAAATTAGAGTAGGATCAGGAACAAAAGAATTGTATCCTCACTCATCCATCACCGGTTCCAGAGACTACTATATGTATCATACCAGATACATTGCACATGATAAATCTCTCACATTTTGTAAATATTTAGCTGTTGTTGATTTATTTCTGCCCTACTGGCAGCCGTCATGTCTCTGTTCTACATTGCGAATGTCTGTTTATATGTCTGTGTCAACATCATCTGCTCCAGCATGGAGGCTTCTGGAAGGCAGGGATCATGTGTATTTATTTTGCATAGAGTTCTGTACAAGAAGCTTTATTTTTATTTGATAATGATGAGGATGATTTTCATTATGAGTTTCTTTGCTTTCCTGGCTTCAGTTTGACTGAATCTCTGGATCACTGTGAATCCAGCAGAACACAGAGGTAGAATGAACTGTTCAGTGCCTCGCCAGGTGGCATGAGGCTTTCTCACACCGCGATAGGAGTCGTATGCCACCACAAATAGCTACCCTCTGTGAGAAGATGGAAAATACAGAGATGCCACCCACATTGGTTTTCATGGAAACGTTTGGTGTCTAGGCTTACCACCAAGAGCTTGTCACATAAACTTGGTATGAAGTCAAGACAATACAGTAAACAGAACACTGAGATAAAAGCTACAGTGAAAAAAAGTCCTCTTTATTTTCATCCCTATTCTTATTTGGGACAGGCTTCTGGAATCGTATTGGAGTGTTGAATGTAAAATGGATGAGATAGAAGTTTAGCCAACTGAATAAGGTTTTAGCACTTTTTTTCTTTTTTGGTACTAGGGATTGAACCCAGGGGCATTCTAGCTCTTAGCTACACCCACAGCTCTATTTTTATTATTATTTTTAAAATTTTTGAAACAGAGTCTCGCTAAGTAGCTGGGGGTGGCCTCAAACCTGCAATCCTCCTGTCAGGATTACAGGTGAAGATGCTCTGGCTCTAAGCAAATTTTCCAAGTCTATCTTCCTGTCAGAGTGTCCATCTTTTTAAACTTGCATCACTAGATTACAAAAGTGGGCATCCAAAGTCATTCAGGTGGACACAACTATTAAGCTTAGTTTTCTTTATTGGATGATCCAGATACTAAAAAGAAACTTCGTAAACTGATCAGGTAGCTTTTAATATTTCCTTGAAAACCTTTTATTCCTTCCTCACCTCGCCTATTCTGCACTTTCTCTAGATGTATCAGTAATTTTTCTTTTTCTTTTTTTTTGGCGGTACCAGGGATTGAGCCCAGGGGCATTCTACCTCCGGGCTATACCCCCAGCCCTAATTTAGTTCTTTATTTTGAAACAGGGTCTTACTAAGTTGCGGAGGGCCTCACTAAGTAGCTGAGGCTTGCCGCAAACCTGGATCCTCTGGACTCAGCCTCCCAAGTACTGGGATTACAAGCGTGTGCAACCACGCCCGGCTACAAATCAGTTATTTTTCTATTATATTTCAAGAAAATTTTTAGGGACTACTTCCCAGGCCTCTTATTGTAGTCAGTTTTTCTTGTCACCTTTTTCAAAATTGATATTAAATTCTAGAAGTGATACTTCTTATATTACTTGATATTTAGAGTATTCTTTTTTATGTCTTATTCTATAACCTGTTCAATGTAAAATCGGAACCAACTGCCAGTGCTATCAATCCTGAAATTTAGGTTATGATTTTTGGATTTTTGGATTATTGGAATGTTTCTGTTTGATTCTCCTGGTTGTTTTCATTTCATTGTTACTTTCTTTTGAAATTTATGTTTGCATTGAAAAATAAAAATGACTCAGGGATAAATATGCTTACATATCTCACAATGTTATTATTAGATGGCAAATGACTAAAGTTTATAAAACAGTCAAAAGTTACTATGCTGTGTCCTCTTTCTAATATATGTATATTTTGACAACTAAATGTTTCTTTATTATTTGCCTATTTTTGCCAAGAATAAGACGGTCTTTGTAAAGACACTTTATAGAAATATACAAGTATAAAGTTAATATTCTATGCTAAGTGTATAAATATACTACTTGAAAGAAATAAATGCTACTCCTATTGTGCAGATGAAGAATCAAGTTCAGAGAAGTTAAATTGCTTATTCAAAACCACACAGCTAGCCAGGCGTGGTGGCACACGCTTGTAATCCCAGTACTTGGGAGGCTGAGACAGGAGGATCACAGATTCACAGCCAGCCTCAGCAACTTGTGAGGCCCTCCGCAACTTAGTGAGACCCTGTTTCAAAATAAAGAATAAAAAAGGGCCAGGGTATAGCTTGGAGGTAGAATGCCCCTGGGTTCCATCCCCAGTACCAAAACAAACAAACAACCACACAGCTTTGTAGGAGTTAAGACTCAAATTCAGAAATGATTCGACTCTACCTTACTTGATTTTTTTTTTTTGTACTGGAGGTTGAATCCAGAGGCATTCTACCCCCAAGATATATCCCCAGCCCTATTTTATTTTATTTTTTTATTTTGAAACAGGGTCTAAGTTGCTGAGGAACCTCTCTTAGTTGCTGAGGCTGGCTTTGAACCGGTAGTCTTCCTGTCTCTCACTTGACCTTTTTTGACATAGTTTCATCTCTTCCTCTTAAAATATCTTTCATGATTGTCATGTATAAGTTGTCTTTGATTTCTTACCCATCAATGAAGGCTCTTGGTTTTTCTAGCTCAACATTTCAGGAGAGCCTATAGTTTTTATCTTTTACTTCAGAAAGATAGGTCTTTGTTCTAGAACCTTGTCCACAGGCTTTAGGAATTTGATAACATCAGCGTGAGTGTAGGCCTATCAATATACTCACAATGCATCTAAGAGAAAATTAATTTAAGAGAAATATATTTGCAAGAGCCTGTATGACAACTGGACATATTGATCAACAGTTTGCCAGACTCTGAGAGGAATTTGATTTCTTGGATATGGTTTTGAGGGAGAAATTTTTGAGGCCTATGCTTGCTTAACCTCTGAAATGGAAGAACAAAATAAACCATGAAGAAAGTGGGAGCGGTTTTCATTCACACCTGCTGTGTTCTCTGTCTCAGGCCCAGTGTGTATGTGCTGGTCATCAGAAGACCCGCACAGCTTACATTTTTACTTTTCAAAGACTACAATGTACACATAGTTTAAGGTAGAACATTGTTCTCGGAAAGTTACACATTTTGGATGACCGACCTAAAGATGTTTCGTCACTGGCTGGATATTTCCGTTCTCTTAAAGCTATCCTGTCAGAAGCAAACATCTTAGAAACAGTATAGTAGAGTTGAAGGGAACACCGATCAGCCGACTTGCTTGGACAAATTATTTCACTGCTTCTGTCCTCATTGTTTGTCTGGAAATCTACTTTCTTTCTAGAAATGCACAACATTTACATATATTTTGTGGCTATTAATATTAGTGTACAAGTAATAACTGTGTTCATTATGGAAGAAATGGGAAATTCAGAGAAGCAGAAGGGAAAAGAAATCACACACATACACACACAAATAATAAATAAAATTTAAAAATGGGTTCCTGTTGATGAAAAACAAGATTGTAGAGCTTAGAAAACAAATTGAGGCCTAGAACATCACTACTGCAGAACTAATAAATGGTGTGAAATGAGTAAGGGATAGAATACGGGTGGCTGAAATTTAATGGTTTGGAGCAAATACTAGACATAATCACAGTAAACCCAGAAGTAATTGACAAAGATGGAAACAGTTTGTTGGTACTGATAGGTATGACACAAAGGCCAGTGAATTAAAGGATTACTGAAGTCCATGAGGAAGAGGACCCAACAAATAACTAAAATGTTTTTGGAGAAGGGATACAGCAAAACCTCAGTGAAATGAAGAATGATACATGAGAAAGATGAGAAAGATACATGGAATCCTGAAAACTGGAAGAGAAAGATCAGCATCAAAGTCATATCTTGATTATTACTGAACAAAGAAAGACTTGGGTCATGTAAGCAAAAGCAAAAGTCACCTACGAGGCAGATTCGATTGACTTCTCCACAACATGCAATATAAGAGGAGCAATGTCAACACAATTCTAATCAAAGAAAGTATGATCCATGACAGTGTTCCCAGGCGAGTTACTCTTGAGGTAGAAAGGCAACAGGCATGCGCTCTTAAATGTGAGAGAACCAAGGGAATATAGCGCCCGTGAAACCTTTCTGAAAAAACAAAAATAAAGAACAGCTACTTGTTAAAATTTACCAGCTAAGAGAAGAATCAAACTAAAGACTGACTGTGAGCCAGGCATGGTGGCGCACACCTATAATCCCAGTACTTGAGAGGCTGGGACAGGAGGATCACAGGTTCAATGCCAGCCTCAGCAACTTAGAGATAGAATGCTTTTGGGTTCAATCCCCAGCACCACACACACACACACACACACACACACACACACACACACACACTGAAATACACTTATGTGTAAATGTGAGAGTTAGAAACTGTGTCAACAGAATGGAATGAAAATATTGTACATGGTAAAGTAAAGCTAATATATGAGTTTTAGTTTCATGACAAAGTAAAATTAATATATACAATAACTATTGGAAGGTAGGTGGAAAGGGTTTGTGAGTAAGGGATTATTAATCTCCTTATCTTTCATAGCAGCAATTCAGTCAGCACTGTCTGAAATTTAAAGTAGCTCAAAAGTAATGGTAATCTACTTTTAAAGGATTTTCCTCATTTTAAGTGATTTTCATCATTTTTCTTAAACTAGAGGGATTTTCCCAATGTTTCTTCAGTGAAGAAGTGTTTAAGATTTAAAATTTTATTTTCACTTCAGCTTCTGTTAATTTCAAATAAAATTAGAACTGATTTTTTTTTAATTTTAAAAGTGACCACAATCCCATCCCAGAAATCATGCATTTATTTGTGTCCATCCATCTACCTATCAATCTATGTGAACAGTTGTCTGGCATGGTGTTCACTAGATGTTACTACTGAATATTCCTCAATGGTGAGATTTTGGATTATTTGTTGCATTTTTTGTATTATTTGGCACTTTATAATGAGACTGCTTCAGTGAAAGTGATACAATGAATTTACTCCTCTGAAAAATGAATGTACTTATGCAGTTTTATATCTTCATTTCTTTTTTTGTGTGTGTGGTACCGGGGATTGAACCCAGGGGCATTCTACCTCCGAGCTACACCCCAGCCCTATTTTATATTCTTTATTTTGAAACAGGGTCTCACTAAGTTGCGGAGGGCCTCACTAAGTAGCTGAGGCTGGCCACGAACCCGGATTCTCCTGTCTCAGCCTCCCAAGTACTGGGATTACAAGTGTGCGCCACCATGCCCAGCTTATCTTCATTTCTTTAAAAATTTATCATAAAAATAAAATAAAATAAAAATAAAAATTTATCACGACCCTTTTTCTCTTGCTGCCATTTTTAATAGCTGCATGGTTTATTAAGAATGTGCTACATTTCTTCTTCCAATCCTAGTCTTATTTTCTAAATCAGTAATGACAGAACTAGACTAAATTAATGGGCTGCAATCTTTCTAAGCTGTGGAATCCTTCTGATATATAAAACAGTTTATATCTTGGCTTAGGTATCTCACAAAGGATC
>PVJS01047694.1:0-15351 GCA_004027185.1 Glis glis
GTGGCGCATGCTTGTAATCCCAGTACTTTGGGAGGCGGAGACCGGAGGATTCAGGTTTGGGGCCAGCTTCAGTGCGCTCTCTCTCTCTCTCTCTCTCTCTCTCTGTCTCTCTGTCTCTCTGTCTCTCTCTCTCTCTATCTCTACTTAGTGAGGCCTTCCACAACTTCGTGAGACCCGGTTTCAAAATAAAGTATAAAAAATAGGGCCGGGGGTATTGCGCGGAGGTAGGATGTCCCTGGGTTCAATCCCTGGTACTGCAAAAAAAAAAGAAAAGAAAATTGCCGGCAATAATGCTCTAGCTTCCTCTCTACCTGTAATAACCAACTAGGTATTGTAAAAATACTTGACTAGAAGCCGGGCGTGGTGGCGCACGCTTGTAATCCCAGTACTTTGGGAGGCGGAGACCGGAGGATCTGGGTTCTCCGCCAGCCTCAGCTCTCTCTCTCTCTCTCTCTCCTTAGTGAAGCCCTCCACAACTTTGTGAGACCCGGTTTCAAAATAAAGTACAAAAAATAGGGCTGGGGGCATAGCGCGGAGGTAGAACGCCTCTGGGTTCAATCCCTGGTACTGCAAAAAAAAAAAAATACTTGACTAGCCAGGCGTGGTGGTGCACCCTGGTAATCCCAGTACTTAGGAGACCGAGGCAGGAGGATCGCAGGTTCACGGCCAGCCTCAACTACTTAGGGAGGGCCCCCACAACCTAGTGAGACTCTGTTTCAAAAAGAATAAAAAATAGGGCTGGGGGTGTAGCTCGGAGGTAGAATGCCCCTGGGTTCAATCCCCAGTACCGCAAAAAAAAAAAAAACTTGACTAATCAAAAAGAAGAATAAAGGGGGAACAAGCAACATAAATTAACAGCTCCTGGAATAAATAAGTATAAAACATAAAGCAAGATAGTAGACTTGAATCTAACTTCATGCAAGTGAACTGAACTGTCCAATTGATTGTCAGGTTGAATTTTACATAAAAGATCGAATTAAAAGCCATTTATAAGAGATATGCTTTAAATATAATGACATGAAAATGTTGAAAGTAAAAGGATGGAAAAAGATAATCCCATAGAAAAAGTAAGTCTAGGAAAGCTGGTCATGGCTCTGATACCAAGTAGGCTTCAAGGCAAAGCATGTTAACAGAGATAATAAAATGGTTAAATCGTTAGAAGACATAATTCTGTTTATGCTCTAAAATAAAAAAGCTTCAAAATGCACAAAGCAAAAATTGATGGAAAATAGGGAAATCTACAATAATACCTGTATAGTTTAAATCACTAATTGAAAACTAATGAAGCACACATAGTTAAGTCAATGTGTAAGAGGAAAGAAGTACTTACGACGGGCAGGGTGGTGTACCTGGCATCCCAGTACTTGGGAGGTTGCGATGGGAGGGTTGCAGGTTCCAGGCCAGAGCATGATAATTTAGCAAGATCCTATTTCAAAATTAAAAAATAAATAAATAGGGCTAGGGGTGTAGCTCACAGGTAGAATGCCCCTAGGTTCAATCCCCAGTACCAAAAAAAAAAAAATATATATGAATAAATAGGGCTGGGAGTGTAGTTTAGAAGTAGAATGCTCCTGGTTTCACTCCAGTCACACACACACACACACACACACACACACACACACACACACACACACATATACAAAACAATCTGGGAGAACATTCAAACCAAAAGAATCCGAGACTTTGCTCATGTTGGCCACAAGCTGAGGGGAAATGTATGGGATTCTGAGAATGTTATGCCGAGGAAGTAGACAGGTAATTTTGGATTGGGCAGAATTGATTGACAAGGGTGCACTTGCCACAGATTCTGGATTCACTGCTACCTGAAGCAACTGGCAGTGATTCCACTTGGTTTGGTTATTTGAGTGAAACATGGACTTAGTAATGCCTATGTTAAGTGAAATTGATAATGCAAACATTCTATGAAATAAAGGAATTCAAAGATTGCAAAGATAGAAATATTAGAGTGGATGTTTGGTGTGGAGGCTGACCATCTTAATCTTAATGATCCCATAATAAAGTCTCCTAATAGTCCCATTTAGTGACCCTCCTTTCATTAAAGCCAAGGGGAATACCAGCATCCATGAAAATCATTTTAATTTCTCTGTAAGCTGGGAAGACTTGTGGGCAATGCTACGGTTAAAATGAGTTTCCTATTTCAATGGAGACATCTGAATCTTGGTGTTGGTAAAGGCTTAATGCAGCATTTTGAAGCAATTAATATCCAGAGACAAGGTGGAAACAGTAATCATAATACAAGCAGGTTCAGTGTAATTAGGATAGTTTGGCCCAGAGAAGGTGTTGGTGGTGGATAGTTAATCACAGTGCCCCCTGGCCTAAAATATGCTTGTAATCCCAGTACTTGGAGGCTGAGACAGGAGGATCACAGGTTCTCAGCCAGCTTCAGCTATTTAGTGAGGCCCTCAGCAACTTAGCGAGACCCTGTTTCCAAATAAAAAATAAAGTAGGTCTGGGAGTGTAGCCCAGAGGTAAAAGGCCCCTGGATTCCATCCCCAGTAACACACACACACACACACACACACACACACACACACACACACACACAAATTAACAACCAAGCAGCTGAGATACTGACCAAGAAAATGCATGCCATTGTAAAAACAACCTACACAGCGACACCAGTACATACCAGCTGAATTCAGTCCAGTTTAGGACTGAATACATGTTCAGCCCATGTAGGTCCTATGTGGTATGTACAACAACAGGAAAAAGCCTGTCTAGAGTCCCCAAGATAGAGTGTCACCAAATTACCACACACAGATAGGAGCGAAAGCCCCCTAGGATGAAGAGCTCTATAATAATATCATACATATGTTTTCATAAATCTTTCCCTGAGGCTACTATTTACTAGGATAGCAATGTACTGCAGACAGGAAACTAATGGGACTTTTGGAGGTTATCTGGGACCAGCTCTGAATATAAATTTCTGGGTTCTCTGAAACTGTTGTGGTCCATGGGACAAAGTGTATGCTACAGGAATGAACCCATCCTCCAGTTATTTTCCCAGAGAAGAGTTAGAAATGATTTTTTAAGACGGGCGTGGTGGTGCACGTTTTAATCCCAGTACTTGGGAGGCGGAGACTGGAGGATCCAGGTTCACAGCCAGCCTCAGCTACTTAGTGAGGCCCTCTGCAACTTCATGAGACCCGGTTTCAAAATAAAGTATAAAAAATAGGGCTGGGGGTGTAGCTCGGAGGTAAAATGCCCCTGGGTTCAATCCCTGGTACTGCAAAAAAAAAGTTATTTTTTAAAAAATTAATTTAAAGCAACAGATAAAGTTTTATGTATTTATCATAAAAGAGTTGGTATCTTTATTTTCTATGGAAATATCCCCATTTTGGATCTCTGATCCATAAAGGGTTATTCCGGTAGAAGGTGCCAAGAGATTTGCAGAGATAAATCCTCAAAGGCTTCACTTCAAAAGAAGCAGGAATGTGCCGGGCGTGGTGGCACACGCTTGTAATCCCAGTACTTGGGAATCTGAGACAGGAGGATCCGGGTTTGAGGCCAGCCTCAGCTACTTAGTGAGGCCCTCTGCAACTTAGTGAGACCCTGTTTCAAAATAAATAATAAAAAATAGGGCTGGGGGCGTAGCTTGGAGGTAGAATGCCCCCGGATTCAATCCCCAGTATCGCAAAAAAAAAGAAAAGAAGCAGGAATATGATTCTTATCACGTCTCCATTTAGCATGACCTTTGGCACATGCAGAAGACAGATGGGTCTCTCAGAATGACAGCACATATTCACAAACTTAATCAGGTGATGATTCCAACTGCAGCTGCTGTATACAAGCAGCTATTCCATAGTAGTAGCTATTAATTGATGAGAGTCCCCCTCTTTTATTCAAGTAAGTAGAGAGCACCTAAAGCTGTTTGCTTATTTCAATAAGCAATGCAGATATCTCTTTTCAACGTCACATTAACTCTCTGACTCTGTACCAGAATAATATTCTTGATACCAAACCTTGACCATCTTCGTTTGTAAGGGGCAGTGCCGTCCAACACACTGATGGTGATCTGCTAATAGGACCTGGAACACTGGAGACATGAGGTTCCCTGGCTGCCTGGTTTGATACATCATGCCAGAGGCAGAAGGTAAATCCCATGAAAGCATGGGAGCCCATCAGCTCTGCCAGATTTTGTGGAGGCTTGGTGTGTAGCACATGTTGGGATGTCCCCGCCATACTGAAGAACAAATTGTGTACTTTGTTCCTCCTGTTACTAAGGAGGGCCCACAGCATTTGATGGACATCTTTAAAGTTTGTTTGCACTGCTCACACCTATTTATGGGTTGTTCCACATGCTTATAGGTCGACTGGACTTGGAAAAAGAGAGAGAAGTCTCTTCAACAGTTCCAGGCTACAGTGAAGTAAGTTCTACTGTGCGTACCACATTGGAGTCAGAGTTTCTGTGGCAAATCAGGATTCTGTGTAAAATCAAGGTTTTTGAGCAAAACCATGCCCTCTTCAGGAAATAACTTTTCTTTTGACTTACTTTTGGCTACTTGAGGTAATGAGCAGTAGAAAAAAGTTGTCCTATTCAAAAGAGTTCCATGAGCCAGGCGTGGTGGTTCACACCTGTACTTCCAGTACTTGGGAGGCTGAGACAGGAGGATCACAGGTTCACGACCAGCCTCAGCAACTTAGCAAGACTCTCAGCAACCTAGTGAGACCCTGTTTCAAATAAAAATTAAAATTGGTCTGTGGGTGTAGCTCCGAAGTAGAATGCCTCTGGGTTCAATCCCCAGTACCACAGAAAAAATAAATAAAAATAAAAGGGATCCCATGAAGACCTCAGATAGGCATCCAGAGAGCCTTTCCAAGTTCTGAGAGGGATGGATGGCCTGTGAGTAGTTGTATGTGAAAATGAGTTCACAGGCAACATGTTTTTTATTTAATACAGGGATGTTTTAGAGATCCCTGGTCATAGTCTGCCTACTCATCTGGCCCACCCCTCAATTCGTTATACAAGAAGTATTGTCAGCCTTTAGCCTAACACATAACAGACCAATAAGGAATGAAGCAAAAACCATACTTGAAAATGCTTGATTTAATGCAGTAAGCTTTAAAAAGATAATGAAACTTGTAAATGAGCACTCTTCCCAAATAATCATTAAAAATTAATGTAGAGTATCAGGATTCTTAAGTTATAAGCAATAGTGACTGATGCTGACTTCCAAGGAGGTGGGGAGAGAAAAAGGAGGTGCTGAACAACCCAGCAATCAGTGGGCCAGAATGAGGGTGGCAGTAGAGAGGCAGCAAGAGTCCACAACCATCTGTTGAGGAAGCTGCCAGAGGGCAACCTGATTCCATTCACTTTCTCCTCCCTAACCACACAGAGAAGGGGCAATTCCCCAAAGAAAGTATTGTATCTAAATGGGGGAGAGTGTTGTATGGACTCCTATCAGACTGGGCAAACACAACCAGCTGTCTACTATACACACAAGCTGGTTTTTTTTTTTTTTTTTGCGGTACCGGGGATTGAACACAGGGGCGTTCTACCTCCGCGCTATGCCCCCGGCCCTATTTTTTATGCTTTATTTTGAAACCGGGTCTCACGAAGTTGTGGAGGGCCTCACTAAGGAGAGACAGAGAGAGAGAGAGAGACAGGGAGAGAGAGAGCGAGAGCTGAGGCTGGCCGCGAACCTGGATACTCCGGTCTCCGCCTCCCAAAGTACTAGAATTACAAGTGTGTGCCACCACGCCCCGGCCACACAAGCTGTTTTGGATGATCATATATGTACATTTTATATATAACCTACACTTCTCCCATACTGAATATGGATTACTAGTGCTTCCAATAGGAAAGTATTGCTGAATGCTAATATTGGGCATGTAAAAGTGGGTTCTAAAATCAGAAATAGCTCCAGAAGCAGTAAAGAGTGCATAAACATGAATTTATTGTCTAGTTATGTAAACAATTTATTTTTAATATTTTTGTTCTTTAAACTCATTTGTTAGCTACTTTTGCTAATTTAATCATAGGAAAACCACCTTTATGAAGTAGGTGTATAGCACATGCTGTCTCACTTCAAAGGAAAAAAAGCTAATGGAGCTATATCTCTATATGACCTAAAAATTATGAATGTTCATTACATTTATTCATAGTTTGAGGAGATTATGTAGGAAAACTACTGTACTATGTTCTTTTCAGCCCTAGTGCACACTGAGAAATCAGGCTTTAGTAAGCTATTTTTCTTTCCTTTGTACATAGGTAGATGTGAGGCCCCAGTTTGAGTTTCAGTCACATCCAAGGCTAGGATTAAAACATGAATGGGCAGCTGGGCACAGTGGCATTTACCTGTAGTCCCAGCACTTGGGAGATGGAGGTAGGAGGATGGCTGGACCAGACTGAGCAACATAGCAAGACCCCCTCTCAAAAATAAAACAAAATGTGAATAAGCAAGCTGATGGTCTGGTAAGGCAGGCCCACAACCAGAAGGTTGCTCAAAGGCCTGAGTTGTGCCCTGAGATAAAATGCATTCTGAGCTAGAGGGGACCCAGTTGCAAGGCCTCATGGGCACAGGGGCATCTGATTAATGCAGGGTCTGTGGGCCCATTATGTCTTCTCCCCATGCCAAGGACAGATGTGTGCGTCCTAGACACAGAGAGTAAAAGCAGAAGGTACCATTTCATCAGAAGTTCTCCATGCTTCTCAGTACATGCAACATTGGCATCTAATAGAATATGTCACAAATGGGGACCAAGGCGTTGCCCTCCACATCATTAAAGCCCATCACTCAGTTCTGCATCTTGAAGGGACCAGGACATCAGTGAGGTGCCTGGGACACAACAGAAGAATGGAATGTTCCCCTGGGAAGGGCACAACAGCTAAGGAGAAGCCACGGGAACAGGGAAAGCTGCAGACAACACTCGTCATATGCCTGCGCACACAAGACACTCCCAGAAATTCCTGGGCACAGATAGGTACCTAGTAATAAAAGGACTGGCACAAACTACTTAAATAAAAGTTTTTATCATTAAAATAAATTCTCATCTTCAAAAAGGCTGGTGGGACTTGAAATTTTCAGAAGTGGCAGTGACATCACCAAAATGTAGTTTGATTTTTTTCCTGAATAAGGTGATGGTGCAGCCTGCAGTGGTCCCTGATCACACGCTCTTGCCCTGTGTGGTCACGCATCCGTGCGCACTGGTGCATAGGTAAAGGCTGGAAAGATCCAGGGGAACGTTTTGTGGACAAGAAGCCGTATTTCTTTTATGGATAAGAATTGAACTAAGAATAAGTATCAAGCCAGGCGTGGTGGCACATGCCTGTAATCCCAGTACTTGGGAGGCTGAGACAGGAGGATCACAGGTTCAAAGCCAGTCTCAGCAACTTAGGCTCTCAGCAATTTAGCGAGACCCTGTTTCAAAATAAAGAATAAAAAATAGGGCTGGGGGTGTAGCTCAGAGGTAGAACACCCCTGGATTCAATCCCTAGTATCCTCCCCACACACAAAAGGATAGTTACCATTATAGCCAGAGAAAGAATACATAGAATGGTGTGTTAGCTTTATTACTTTTTTTTTATGGTTCCGGGGATTGAACCCAGGGGCATTCTACCTCTAAGCTACACCCCCAGCCCTATTATATTTTTTATTTTGAAACAGAGTCTCACTAACTAGCTGAGGCTGGCCTTGAACCTGTAATCCTCCTGTCTCAGCCTCTCAAGTACTAGGACTACAGGCGTGTGCCACCATGCCTGATTTCTTCATTACTCTTGAGACGTCATTACTAAGACTTCTCTGCCATTGCTATTAGATCTAGTTTACTAAAATATTTGAAATAGGTTTTTGTCTTGTTGTGGTACTGGGGATTGGACCCAGAGACATTCTACCTCTGAGCTACACCCTCAGCCCTTTTTTTATTTGTTTTGAAACAGGGTTTGGCTAGGTTGCTGAGAGTCTTGCTAAATTGATAAGGCTGGTCTTGAACCTGCGATACTCCTGTCTCAGCTTCCCAAGTACTGGGATTACAGGTGTGTGCCATCATGTCTGGCTGAAATAAGGTCTAACTTAAAGTAACAAATGTAGTAAAGCACATACTCTTTTTATTCTCATTTTGTCCTCAATTTAGAATTCATTTCCAACAATGAAAGAAAAGCTGGCATGTCACCTATGTGCTGGCATTGGGAAAGAGAGAGCTGCTATTTATATTAATGAATTCATAACTGCAACATAATTTTTGACATTAACTGTGGAGCTTTAGACTCCTTAATCAAATCCACTTCACTAGCCGGGCATGGTGGCGCACGCTTGTAATCCCAGTACTTGGGAGGCAGAGACCAGAGGATCCAGGTTCGCGGCCAGCCTCAGCTACTTAGTGAGGCCCTCTGCAGCTTCATGAGACCCGGTTTCAGAATAAAGTATAAAAAATAGGGCTGGGGGTGTAGCTCAGAGGTAGAACGCCCCTGGGTTCAATCCCCAGTACCACACACAAAAAAAAAATCCGTTTCACTGGTTAAGTGGACTATTTTTATTAATTTACAACGAAATAGTTTTCAAATGACTTACACAGGAACCTAGAGATATATCACAATTGCACTGCTATAAAGTTAAAGGCCTATTTGTTTCATTACCAGGTGAAAATTCTGGAGCTAGGTTTCTCACTGAGGATGCTACAGTCACTTTGGTCTTATTAACAGAAACACTAACGTAATGAAATCACAAGCATAGGCCTTTTGATAGCTTCCTAAGACTCTGAACTTTTGCTTTCAATGCCAAATAATATCTGAAAAACATGCTCACTCTTGTGTTTTTTGAGAAATTCTAAGAATTGGCCCAGATTCATGTGATAATCATTCCTTAACCCATAGTCACCATGGGCCTCAAGAAGTAATTCTTCAAAAGAATGGAAGAGGCGCAAGTCCTCGCCGTTCCCTTCGGTCTCCATGCTTTCAGCATGCTTGCAGGAAATGTGCTTCCAATTGGGGTACCTAATTGTGTGCCAGAACTCCTCACAGTGCTCTTTGAAACCCTCCACACAGATTATGCCCGGCTTTCCTGTCATGCAAAACCCAGTCACGTCTAACCTTTTCCCTACTTCCAGAATCTTCTTCCTTAGGTCCTGCTGATATATGTGGTGACTGTAGATCCACATTCGGAGGAATGTGTTCTTGATGGGCTTTGCTTTTGTAGACGGTTCGTACACGAGCTTTCTGTTCAGGAAATAGGACGCACTGTTGTCCTGTAGCCACTGGATTGCTGCACATACGCAGAGCTCACCTGGATCAAAAGTTCCTAAATAAGAAGTGAGACCTTGGTTGAGAAGTAGCTGCTGTTGTCTGTCAAGCTCAGATGACCGTCCAAACAGCTGCAATGCTACGTAGGGGTAGTTGTGAGGCATGGTTACTTGCAAATCAATTGTCACCTTAAAATGAAAATCAAATAGATTTAAATACCATGAAAGCACACATGCTAATTTATCAATGGCAACTGCATGATTTTGATAAATGGTATAGTTATGGCTATGTACCAAGTACTATATATACATGATTCCTTCCATTTATGCATTCATTTTTTTCTCAAATTTATTGAACAACCACATGGCCAAGGGCCCTCGGCTGGGATAAAGAAGTGAAGAAGCCAGATACTATTTCTGCCCTTCATGAAGTCCACAGCCTAGTGGAGACACGCATTAAACAATTAACTATGCATACCAAGCATTTAATTCAATTGTGAGAAGCATTACCATGGAAAAGTTCAGGGTTCCATTGAAGTGTGTAACCATCGGGACAGAATCCAGTCTGGGGAACCAGGAAGCCTCCTCTGAGGGAATGACAACTGAAGGATGAGTAGGAAATAGCTACAACAGAAGTTCTCAAAAGCCCAGTCCAGGTGTTCCCCACACTATGCTACTGTTACTAGAGAGAAATGGATCAGAAGATGGGGATACATTCATTTTTAACATTTAGATTTTGTATTTGCTTTCTGCATATGGTGGTCATCAGAACAATCCCTAAAACATTTGTTCACTTTTTTTTTTTTTTGTATGGGGATTGAACCATACAAGCTACTTCTGAGCTACACCCCAGCCCTTTTATTTTTTATTTTGAAACAGGGTCTTGCTAAGTTGCTGAGGCTGGTCTCGGACCTGTGATCCTCCTGTCTCAGCCTCCCAAGTACTGGGATTACAGGTGTGCACCACCACACCAAGCTTCATTCATGTCTTAAAAGCCCATTTTTCTACAGGCAATATTTAGATTCATGAGAATCATGGCACATGTAAAGGCAGTCCATACCACAACAGGTGGATTGGTAAGAAACTAGACGAATGAACAAAATAATAATGGTAGTATAAGACTATAAGACATTTTCATTCAAAACAGTGTATTTGTTTAAAAGGTGTGCATGTTATGTAAAATTCAGAATGTTAACTGAAGACAAGTGATAGAGCATCTGTATTATATAAATTTTGCTTCCGAACAAATAGAGGAATATGCACCTGAACAATTCTCTAGTTGTTTCCTGGGCAGGAAGCTCATGCATTTAAAAACTGGGCACCCAGCAACACTGAAAACCAGCGAGGGCACCCACCTTGGGCTCATCAATCTGGAGCGTCATCACAAATTCGATATTTGGTGGTAGCGCCTCCCTTGTGCCTTCCAAATATCTCTTTATATTCGTCAGGGCATTCACATCTTCAAGTTTTACTTCTCCTTGGTTAGGAAACATAGAAAACAGCATTTCCATCTCCAGCAGCTGAAGCTGAAGGCTTTCTTTCACGGAAGCTGACATGCTGTCTGGAAATCAACCTCCTTGGAAACCGGGAAAGACCCAGAGACGTTGGGTTTGTCAATGTTTGCAGATGTACAGCGAAATTTCCAGATGGTCCCTTTCCGAGGAAGCAGTTCTGCAGGAGCACTTTGCACAGCGAGCTAGGGGCATAAACCCGGACACTTACACCCTTTAGCTTTATCTCCTGACCCCCAGTCCAATATGCACGACATTCCCTAAAATCCTCCATTAAAATCCAGATTGTGCCCCCCCCGCCGAGGATTTAGATCGAAGAACCTGCACTGTCAACAGGTGTTCCGAAAATTATCCCCTCGCGGGTGGTTGCAAACACCACCTGCGGATGCTCTGCACACCTGAATTCTGGGAAAGGCAGGGTTGGCTACAGAATCGCACCCAGGTCCCAGGCTTGGAGGCAGCTGAGCGCTGCGGCGAGGGAGGCCCGCAGTGTCAAGGGCGGGGCTCCGGGTCCCCCAGCTCCGGGGACGCCGGGGCCTGCCGCCAGCTGCCACCCTCGTCCCGGCGCCACAGACCTTTCCGCGTCCCCCCGGAGCCGCGCTCACCGGGGCAGCATCCCGGGAGCTCCCGACGACACGGATTCACCCAGCGTCTGCCCGAGGGGCCGGGTAGGGGGCTCTTGGAGGTAAATACATAAAAGGACGCTCATGGCAAGCGTGGGGCGGGGGTGGGCGGCGGCCTGCGCCGGCTTCCCCAGGCAGATTCGGGGACGACCTCTGCAATCCGGAGAGGGATGCGGGCGGCGGTGGCACTCACTGCGGCCGCGGCACCACGTCAGAGGCCCCGAAGGAGCTGGTCCTCACCCCTGCCCCCACCCCAGACCCCGAGACCACGGCTGCCCGGTACCGGGGCCTGCCCGAGGCCCAGACCCGGAGGCGGAGGCTGCGATCCCAGTGTTCGGACCCCGGCCCCAACCCCGGGCCGCCGCAGGGCCTCACCCTTCCTGGTCATTCAATCGAACAGCCCAGAGCGCGCTCGGAACCGCAGCCGCAGTCCGCAGGCGCGCGCCGCGCGTGACCGCGGGCGATGGGGGCGGGGCCTGCGGGCCTCCCCGCTGCGATTGGCCGGGGCGCGCCGGGGGCGTGGCGGGGGCGTGGCCACTCCCGGAAGCCACGCAGGGCCACGTCCGCGGGGTGCGAGTGCTGGAGCCGGAGGCGGCGGCCGCTGCGGGAAAGCGGGGTTCCCGGCGGAGGCGAGCGGTCCCTAGGCTTGCAGGCGAGAAGGGGGCGGCCGGGCAGAGGGTCCGGTGGAGCGGGCCGCGTCCTCGGCCGACACACCTACCCGCCGCCGCGCCTCGGGAGGGGCGGGTCGCTTCCGGCGGGCCGAGGGTCTCCGGCGGGGTCGAGTCCACGGCCGGGTGGGGACCTCAGTTGATCGCGGGGAGTCGCGCGGTGATTCCAGACCTGGGAGGAGAGTGGGACCAACGAGGTTTTAAGATTGATGGAGAAAAGGGGCATCTTGAGTTTTTTTTTTTAGAGTGGACATTGTCGGGACTTGGAAAATAGACTTTTAGTAAAAGCATTCGCCTACCCAGTGAAAGTAATTTTAGGACCTGAAACGCATTAAAGGGTGAAAGTTTGTTATTTTGCTGTCTGGATTTAACAATCCGGGTCACGCCCTTATGATTAATCGTGATACGTTACCGACTGGTCATTTTTTACAAAAACATATTCAGCCTCGTGAAAGAGATGTGATTACTTTGGTCTGAGCTAAATGAACATGCTTTTCTTTTTTTCAACTAGACGAAAGCAAACCTTTTTCACCATTTCAGTTTTTGAGGCAATGAGGGGGCAATCAAACTAGAGGGCGAGGGGGGTAGTTTGGGGCAGCTCTTTATCGCTGGGCTAACTGGGAATGAATTGACCCAGGAAATGCACGGTGTACTGACCTCTGAGGGTGCATTGCCTACTAAGGCTAGAAACCCTGAGTTCCACTGAATTAGAGTAGCCCAGAAAAGAAAGTATTAGTGGGCTAAGGGCCCACGTTTGGTTTTTAATATTAAAGGTAAAAGGTGGCATTACTTAGGAAGAAGATGTGGCTAGTTTCAGAGCCTAATTGAGAAGGGTGTGCTGATTCTCCTTTTGAAAATCGTAAAAGCCCCTGTGAGGTGTTTTGTGGGATCTGGTTAGCCTTGGAGAGAAAACCAACCATGATTGCCCTTGCTTTTCCTTTGGGAATGTGTCTCTGTAGCCTGGGAGGAAGAGCAAAAGAACAGCACAGATTCCCCAGATATACTGGGGTATGTAGTACATTTGAGAATCTGACTTTAGGCCTGTCTCTCACCAGCTACACACTTGAATTTAGGTAATTTAACTGGGGCTCAGGTTTAAGTTTTCTCTTTAGGAAAATGAGGTGATCTTTGATTTCCTACCAGTCTCTGAATCTAGGTGTAAAACCTTCATTTTAGTTGGGAGTATACCATTTTAAGGTAACCCTGGAGTAGTCCTGGAGGCAAAATGGAAGATGAGATGAAATGAGTTAGGGACACACTGATTTCTTTCCCAAATCTCCCCTGGAGTGGACAGTACTAGTTGGGCAGGAGCTTTGAGGTAATTCTAACCCTGGGGAGTTATTCTACTGTTCTTTGCTCTTTCATACATGGTTTTTGGGAAAGGTACAGAATGAAGCAGGCCCATTAGGGGTGGCAGTTTCTGAAGTAAATAGTCCTTGAAAGATTTCTTATGCTTGAAAATACATTTCTTAATTTTGTAGACATGGATTTAGGTGCTATTACAAAGCGCTCAGCATTACATGCCAAGCCAAATGGACTCTCTCTTCAATATGGGACTGCTGGATTTCGAACAAAGGCAGAACATCTTGATCATATCATGTTTCGGATGGGATTATTAGCCGTCCTGAGGTCTAAACAGACAAAATCTACCATAGGAGTCATGGTCACAGCCTCACACAATCCTGAGGTAATGTATTTAGCGATCCTGTAAAGTAAACCATTATTTGCAAAACTAAATGCTAGGGTCTAAGCAAAGTACAAATTCTAATTCTGGGAATGTGCCTTCTCATTTATATGTGCCTTTGGATTTGAAGCAGCTCTTTCTTTAGAGAGTGGTAATTTAGCTCAAGGCTCTTTAGAGGATGTGGAGAGAATGGAATGAGACTGTTTTGGGAGGACATCCATATTAGAAAAATAACATGATGTCCTTCCAGTTTATTTGAATTGAGACAGTATCAGTCATTAAAAATTGTTATCTCTCTTAATTTTGCAGTAAAGAGATGGGGACAGGGAAAGGCAGACATTTATTTAAAAAAGACACATTTTGAAAATTCTCAGGCCTTTTTTTTTTTAAATAGTTAGGTAATAGTTTTGTGTTCTGAATGAATAGCCAAACAAAAGTGGGTCCAGGGATCCAAAAGTGAGCTTTGGGCAGAATATTGATGAGACTCTAGTCTTCAGGACAGTTAAGGTTTTAATCAAAGTATTCCTTTTGACACATTTATTTTTATTTTTCAGCTTTATTAAGATATAAGTGACAAATAGTAATTGTGTATATTTAAGTTGTTCAGTGTCCTATTTTGAAATATGTCATGTTGTGAAATGAGTAGAGTCAAGAGAATTAATAACCTGTTACCTTACACAGTTACTTTTCAGTAGGAGATAGTAGAGATCTGCTCTTAAGGAATTTGAAGTAAATACTATATTATTAGTTGTAGTCACCATGCTGCACATTTGATCCCAGAACTTACCCATAACTGCAAGTTTGTGCCCTTTGACCAACATCTTCCTGTTTCCCCACATCCCAAACTCTCACAACCCACCATTCTATTGTTTCTATGAGTCCAGTGTTTTTAGATTCCACATATTAAGTGGTATCATGCAGTATTTGTCTTTCACTTAGCATAATGTTTTCATTTAGCATAGTATTTTCCAGGTTCATCTAAATTGTTGCAAATGGTAGATTATCTTCTTTTTAAAGAAGGAATATTTTATTGAGTATGTTTATGTGTATATGTCATATTTTCTTTGTCTATTCATCTGTCAGTTGTACTTAAGATTGTTTCTATATCTTGACTAGTCTTGTGACACTATTTATTTTTTATTACGCATAGTCCACTAATACAGGATTTGAATAATATGCTTCTGTTTGATTGCTAGAGCATGACATTTTTGTATTTGTAGCTAAGTCAGCAGCAAGTAGAAAGAAGCTATGTAGGTCAGTGATGAATTGTAACTTTCTCTCAAAGAAGGACATTGCTTGTCCAAACTCTAAATGTATGATCACTGTAAGTATAAATATCAGTGTATAAGTCACCATAATTGATTGATGACTTTACATTTATTGCTAATTCGAGAAGCACCTCTCAGAACAGTTCTGCATTGTTTTTCTCAGTTGCCATTCACTCTGAACTACTCTGTTTCCTTACAGGAATTTGAGCAGAACAGCCTTGGGAGTCACTTTTCAGCTTCTGTGGCATCCAGTGGTTGACACGCTGGCCATGTTCTTGGTGCCCAGGGTCATAATGAGAAGGCGCCAGATGCCCTTGTTCCTCTGTTGTGCCCTAGCCTGTTAACTGATGGTGATGCACTGATGACAGGTTTTTTGGTTTTTTTTTTTTTTTTTTTTTT
>PVJS01047695.1:0-15349 GCA_004027185.1 Glis glis
ACTAGGGAGGCTGAGACAGGATTGCAGGTTCAAGGCCAGCCTCAGCAACTTAGTGAGACTCTGTTCCAAAATAAAAAATAAAAAGGGCTGGGGGCGTCACTCAGAGGTAGAATGTCCCTGGGTTCAATCCCTAGTACTACACACACACACACACACACACACACACACACACACACACACACAAAGAGAGCAAAGAAACCCTTAGCCAGCATTCAAGTACAAACATGCTTTGAAAAAAGACATTGCTTAATGGGTCACATAGATACAGAAATCTAAGACTGTATAGCCTGGTGATGTTGTAGCTGTCTCAGTTTGGAAGATGTTCACACACCAATGCAATTGCTTAATGACGTGTTTCTCAAAACACATCACCATCCTAAATGATGTCCGACTGTACCAGGGTGACTGGGGATTGAACCTAGAGGCATTCTACCTTTGAGCTATACCCCCACCCTGATTTTTTATTTCTTATTTGGAAACAGGGTCTCACTAGGTTGATGACAGTCTCACTACTTGCTGAGGCTGTCCTCAAACCTGTGATCCTCCTGTCTCAGCCTCCCCAAAACTGGGATTTTTCTTTTTTATGGCACTGCAGACTGAACCCAGAGGCATTCTACCTCTGAACTACACCCCCATCCCTTTTTAAATTTTTGTTTTTGAGCCAGGCGTGGTGGTGCACGCTTATAATCCCAGTACTTGGGAGGCTGAGACAGGAGGATCGCAGGTTCGCGGCCAGCCTCAGCTACTTAGTGAGGCCCTCCGCAGTTTAGCGAGACCCTGTTTCAAAATAGAGATTGAAAAATAGGGCTGGGGGTGTAGCTTGGAGGTAGAATACCCCTGAGTTCAATCCCCAGTTCCACAAAAATAAATAAATAAATAAATTTTTGTTTTGAAATAGGGTCTTACTAGGTTGCTGAAAGTCTTGCTATGTTGCTGAGGCTGGCCCTGAACTTGCGATCCTCCTGTGTCAGCCTCCTAAGTCCTGGGATCAAAGGCGTGCTCCCCCACGCCTGGCTCTGCTTCTTGTATCTTAACCCACTTGTCGGTCCTTCCCAATGGGATGCTGTACACATGCACTATTGCTCTTTCTGATGGTTAGAAGGGCAAACTGAGGCAGGGGGTGGTGTAAATCCAAGCTGCAGGTCATCAGCCAGCTAGCTGAGGCGCTGTGGATCAAACTCAGGCAGTCTGGCTACAGAGCCATTGCTTGACCCACCCCACCACACTGCCTTGGAAGACGCTAAGAAATTGGTGGTCTATATTCTCCGTGGCGCTGAGCTTTAAGTGTGTATAAACGAGGGAGAAGATCTGGCCAGCAATTGCTGTGAGGGCTGAGGCAGACGCAGCCCATTTGGCAATTTGAAATCCCCTGGCTGGTGCAGCTGCTCGCAGATATGTCCCTGTGGGGGAGACAGAGGTGCTGGCTGATGAACGCTTTCCGGGTGCCTAGAGACCCCCACGGGGCCACCAGGGAGCCAGTTTCCTGGCTGCAGCACTGGCTCCCTGATGGCCCCTGGGGGTCCTGAGGCGCCCCCTGGGGCAGGCCCGGGGTCTCAGGCAGAGGTGGGCAGCAGAGGCTCTGTGGACTGGGGGCCTGAGGCAGGCAGTCCTGCAAGCCAGCAATGCCCATGCCAGCATCCGCTCTTCTTGCAACTTTGTCCCCGTTAGCCTCTTTTGGGTGTGGGGTTCACCCCCCCAAGTCTGCGTACAACAAAAGCCTCTACTCTGTGTGATTAATCAGCGCTTAATGAGGCCCTGCTGACTGCAGGCCTGGCTCCCTGCGTGGGGAGAGGTGAGTGGAACAGGAACGCGGCACCATTCATCGCTCTGATCAATGCCAGCCATCCACACTGAGCACCAGTCCGCCTGAGCTGGTTCCGCGGCACGAGGCTGGACGAGGGCCGGCTCCTGTCCTCACGGAGGTGAGGTCTGTAGGGGAGCCGGTGAATGTGGATCGGGGTTCGTGACTGGGGGGAGGGAGGCGGGCGTGGGAGCTGGAAGCGGGGGATGAGCAGGTTCAACAGGGTGGCATCTACCAGGGCTCTTTCTAGGCTGACCTCAGTTCCACATCAGCCTCTTGGATTGATTCTGAATTCCCACCTTTCTTTCCACGTTTCTTAAAAAACCTCTTCTTGTCTCTCGGCAACAGTTTTCTTAAAAAATTAATTATCTTGGTGCGTGTGGGAGAATGATACCTAATCTCACCTTCCCAAGATACCCGAGAAGGTATTCAGCAGGAGGGGACAGGAACATGGATTTAGGTGACAGACCTCTTCGGGGCGGGGGGGCATGGAGAACCCTTCCTCACCTGCCTGCAGGCCCAGGATAATAAGTGGGGTACACACAGATGGAGCCCAGAGGTGCCAAACATCACAGGTGCCTACTCTTGGGGATGCCCCAGAAAAACCTACTTTGAACTTGAGACCTGTGACAGGAAACCAGTTTGGGGGCTGGTAGCAGACACCGTCCTCTTCCCCTGGAAGCGACTCACAGAGAGGAGCAGGCATTCACATGCCCATCATTACCAGGTAACCCCAACATTTTCCTTGAGAGTTTTATTCCCCTGTTAGCAACAGCAGCCGCCCCGAGCCAAGCCCTGGCACACGCGACACCCCATGGCCAGGACTTAAGGAGAAGGGGCATTGGATTCTCACGATGATCCACTAGGAAGAGCAGGAAACAGCGCACAGAAAGTACCAGACCTGTCAGTCCTCTCACAGCCAGTGCCAGAGGTCGGACCCGCCCACCCCAAGCTCCTGCATGCGCATGCCCTAGTGTGACCCCGCCCACATCACTCACCTCAGTCAACATGACAAGGCCTAGAAAATAGGAGATGATTGACAGGGCCAGGATGAGCAGCTCCCGCCGATAGCCCCGCCGGAAGACCTTGGGGTACATGTCCACCACGGCGGTCACGAGGCTTTCCACGCACACAAACTGGATGGGGAGATGCAACGGTGTGAGAAAAAGCCCGTTCCCACGGCCCTGGCTCTGGGTGACATCAGAAGTCCCAACCCTGGGCTTCTTGTCCCCGGCCTCAATCTTCATTCCCACACTGATGGAGGGCCCAGGAATTATGACAATCCTAGCACTAGAAGATTTGGTATGCCCATTCAATAGACAAGGATTAAGATGCTCAGAGAGGGGAGGTAACCTGCCCAAGGTTGCTCAGCAGGCAGAATATTGGCACCTGCCTATGTGCCTGCCCCTGTTCTGGGGCGAGTGATTTAAATGAGGCAAGGGAGGAGTCTCTGTCACTGTCCTGGGAGCTCGGGGGTCTCCAGGACTGCGACAGTTCCCTACCCTCTGCTTCCGGTGGCCAAGTACCCCTCTGCTAGGTGGAGGGCAGCCGGAGCTAAGGCAGCTCCCAGCTCTGGTGTTTCTGCTGGGTGAGTCTCTGGGCTCCGGTTGAACCGTGCAGGCACCGATGGCTGAGTTTGAGCCACTAGTCATCTGAATCCCAAGTGTTGAGCACAGGGCCAGGCACAGGGTCATGGTCTAACTCCTACCCATCCATCAACACCTAAGTATCCCAACATAACCACCACCCTCCTCTGGATTCTCCTCTGGGTTCTCTCAGCACCAGGGACAGAGCTCCTGCACGACCCTTTCCTGGCCACTCCTCCTGGCCTCCCACACTCCTTCATTCCCTGAGCACCTCCTCCCCCCGCAGGGCCCTTGGTTATATCTGTCACCTGATAAGAAAGTGACACCGTGGAGGGCAGGGGCCACAGCATTTTCATCTGTTTATTTCCAGTATCTAGCTCAGGGGCCCTGACACAGAGGAGATGCTCAGAAAATGTTTGACAAATGATCGTACTAATAATAGTACTGATACTAGCAAACACAGGGTGCTTTCCACGCGCCAGGCCCTGTTCTAAGCAATTACCACATGTTAATTGAGTGGATCGCTGGGTGGTACACACTGTTATTATCCCCGTTTCTTAATGAGGACACAGAGGCAGAGGGGGTAAAGTACCTTGCCCCGGGCTACACGGGTATTAGGTGGCAGAGCCTGGCATTGAACTAGACAATCTTGCTCCCTAGGCTGGGCTACGGCCCCTGCCGCACTCCTGGACGGGGTGGGGAAGAGGAAGAAAGGGTCTTCTTGCTGGTCACTATGTTGGGAGATGTCCCTTCCTGGAGCCACATCTTGGTCTTAAATCCTTTATAACTCACTTCTACCTTCTCTGAAAAGGTACTCCCATCTGTACTGTGCAGAGAAAGGGAACGAAGTACAGAGAGGTGAAGTGACTATCTCAAAGTCACACAGGCGGGCGAGAGTCTCCGTTCTGGGACTCACCCTGCCCTGCCTGACTCCACAGCAGGGACAGCATTGCTCGTCCTTTCTGCAGGGTCTGCAGGGGAGGGAGGGAGGATTCAAGAAAGGCTGTTCATCCAGGATGGAAAGGATGAGACACTGGGGTGTGTGGGTAAGAGGCAGACAGACCTGGACACACACCCCAGCTCATCGCTCAGCCTCTCTGAGCCCTGGTTTCTTCTGTAAAGTGTGGACAAGGAAAGGGGACCTGGCTCATGTGATTATCCTGACCATGGACTGAGGACGCAGCCCTGCAGAGGCCGGCCCGGCCCCGCCTCCTCTGCCAGGCAGCTGTCCTGTTCTGTCACGCATCAGCTGCTGATCCTGGATCCCTCCTAGGCCTCTGCCGCAACAATGAGAGGGGAGATTATCAGCAGAAGCACCCGGCGCTTCAGCAGCTCGGCTTAGCAGTTTCCAGGGAGCGGCTCAGCTCAGGGGTGAAATTGGACGTGGCTGGGTTGACAGACACCTGGGCCACGGGGCCTGGGTGCTAAGTGACACGTGCAAGGTTGTGGGCACGGTATGGGCAGCGCAGGGGGCTCGCTCCCTTTGCCTGTGCCCCTGTGTTCACGCTGTAGGACCTCCCACCCCACACAGTACCCACTTGCAAGAGTCCCCAGTCTGATGGCCACCGGGTTGCTGCCTTGGCTAGAGGGGGTTCTCTGGGGCTCTGAGGGGAGGAGATGTGCAGGAGTAGCAGACAGAGGGCACTTCTTGGGTGGGATGCAGGCTGGGAAGCCACCCACAGGGAGGACTGCGATCTAACTGCACGTCTACACCAGGGGAGCAGGGGCCAGGTGGAGGCCTGCAGACAGTCTGAGCACAGAGGCAGGCGGCCACCTGCGTGCGTCACCAGGACCCTGACACAGATGGAGGGAGGAAGAAGAGGTGCTTTCCCATGCCCCAGGCTCAGTGATGTGGCTCAGACAGGGACATGTGGGGCCCTGGGTGACCTGAGCCATGGCACCCCCTAACCCTCAGGATTTAATTCTGCTTCACTAGGTAGGGCTGTGGGGCAAGGATCATTTAGAAGAAGCCAAGTATTTAGGACATTTAAAAAATACTTGGGAATTAGGAATTCCTAAGAAGGAAAGCAATGGGAAGGCTTGGGAGGCTGAGCAGCCATGTTTGTGGGGATGGTGGAGCATGGAGGGCATCTGGAGGAGGCCGGGTGGGGATGCCGGGTGGCCCTCCAGGTGGTGGCTCAGCCCAGGAGCTGCTTCTTGAGTAGTGCTTGGCCTCCTTGGCCCGACTCCAGCCCCGATCTCTCTGATCCCTTACCTGGCTGTCCAGGCCCAGGAAGATGAGCATCATGAAGAACAAGGTGGCCCACAGCGGGGAGAGGGGCATCATGGTGACGGCCTTGGGGTAGGCGATGAAGGCCAGGCCGGGGCCTGGGAGGAAAGAGAGAGGGAAAGACACTGGGTGGAGTCCAGTCCCTCATTCTGTTAGTGGCATTATTATTATTATTATTATTATTAGTAGTAGTAGTAGTAGTATTGGTACTGGGGATTGAATCTGGGGTCATCCCACCTCTGAGCTGCACCCCAGCCCTTTTTATTTTTTTATTTATTTACTTTTGTGGTACTGGGGATTGAACCCAGGGGCATTCTACCTCCAAGCTACACCCCCAGCCCTATTTTTTGTTCTTTTTTTTTTTTTTTTGCGGTACCGGGGATTGAACGCAGGGGCGTTCTACCTCCGCGCTACACCCCCGGCCCTATTTTTTATACTTTATTTTGAAACCGGGTCTCACGAAGTTGCGGAGGGCCTCACTAAGGAGAAAGAGAGAGAGAGAGAGAGAGAGAGAGAGAAAGCTGAGGCTGGCCGCAAACCCAGATCCTCCGGTCTCCGCCTCCCAAAGTACTGGGATTACAGCGTGCGCCTCCACGTCCGGTGCTTGTTCTTTATTTTGAAACAGGGTCTCATTAGGTTGTGGAGAGGCTCACTAAGTAGCTGAGGCTGGCCGCGAACCTGCAATCCTCCTGTCTCAGCCTCCCAAGTACTGGGATTACAAGTGCGCGCCACCACACCCAACTCCTTTTTATTTTTTGTGGAAACAGGGTCTCACTAGGTGGCTGAGAATCTCACTAGGTTGCTGAGACTGGCCTTGAACATGGGACCCTCCTGTCTCAGCCTCTCAAGTACTGGGCTTAGTGTTTTAGCATAACATTGATTGAGTGCCTCCTGGGGGCTAGGCACTGTCAACATACTGTTCTCAAAGTTTCTTAGTTTCTTCTTCCCCATCCCTTTGGTGTGGTCACACAATTCATGTGTCATTTGTAACACAGTTAGGCTCATTTTTTACTGCTTGTGTCTTAAGAAGTCATTGTTCAGCCGGGTGTGGTGGCGCACGCTTGTCATCCCAGTACTTGGGAGGCGGAGACTGGAGGATCCAGGTTCGCGGCCAGCCTCAGCTACTTAGTGAGGCCCTCCGCAACTTAGTGAGACCCAGTTTCAAAATAAAGAACAAAAAAATAGGGCCGGGGGTGTAGCTCGGAGGTAAAATGCCCCTGGATTCAATCCCTGGTACTGCAAAAAAAAAAAAAAAAAGAGGTCATTGTTCGTTTTGGGTGTTAGGTGAAACATTACCAAGAGTGAAGGCTAATAAAAAAGATACACTCGGGTGACTGTTGCTGCTGCGAATCCTTCCCACCTCCTTCCCGCCTCTTCCTTCTTCCCACCCCTCGAAGGTAATTATTTTATTTTATTTTATTTCTAGTTTATCCTTTCTATATTTCTTTTGTACAAACGATCAGGCCTACTTTCTCCCCCCCCTTCCCTTTTCTTTTTTCCCTTTTTATTTTTTATTTATTTATTTTTTTTGGTACTGGGCATTGAAACCAGGGGTGTTCTACCTCTGAGCTACACTCCCAGCCCTGTTTTATTTACTTTGAAACAGGGTCTCACTACTTTGATATTAGATTGCTATCACTGTCTGTCCCTTCCTTCCTTCCTTCCTTCCTTCCTTCCTTCCTTCCTTCCTTCCTTCCTCTTTCTTTCCTCCTTCTTTCTTTTCTTTTCTTTCTCTTTCTTTCTTTCTTTCTTTCTTTCTTTCTTTCTTCTCCTCTCTCTCTTTCTTTTCCTTCCTTCCTTCCTTCCTTCCTTCCTTCCTTCCTTCCTTCTTTCTTTCTTTCTTTCTTTCTTTCTTTCTTTCTTTCTTTCTTTCTTTCTGGGGCATCCTATCTCTGAGCTACACCCCCAGCCCTTTTTATTTTCTTTTTTTGTTTTGAAACAGGGTCTTGCTACATTGCTGAGGGCTTCACTAAATTGTTGAGGCTGGTCTCAAACTTGCGATCCTCCTGTTTCAGCCTCCCGAGTACTGGGATTACAGGTGTGCACCACACTGCATCTGGCTCAGTGGTTACTTTTATACTTAAACCTTTAAAAATATCATTAGACCCTTGTTTGGTCATTTACATTTCATCATTTGGCTTTCCTGAGTTTTCCCCTCCATATGCCTTAACACAGCTAGTGCCTGTGCAACAAAACACGTTTGGGCAGGAGCAGGAGGGGAGAGCCGAGGCAGGAGGCTGGTGAAGGCTTCCCTGTAGCTCTCCAGGTGAGCGGCGATGGAGGGCTGGGCTGGTGGGGAGACATGGAGCTGGGGGAAGTGCATGAAGTAGGGTGACATTAAAGAGGCAGGGCTGACGGGCATGGGGTGCGCTGGGTACAGGAAGGAGGTGAAATAACAAGGTTTCTCCCTCCTGGGATTCTGAACCCTGGGTGACTGGCGGGGCCACTTCCTGAGACTTGAGCCTGGGAGATGAAGACCACTCTAGCTTTACAATCATCCTCCATCTCTAGCAAACTTACCCGACTCTGCCACCTCAGCAATAGGCACCCCCTGTTCGAATGCCATGAAGCCCAGGACAGAGAAGATGGCAAACCCGGCCACGAAGCTGGTGCCGCTGTTCAGGCAACAGAGCATGATGCAGTCCCTGGGGGGAAGCAGTAAGAGGGACGGGGTCAGAGAGGGAGGAACAGGCACACTGCTGGAACATTCTCCACGGGGCACCATGGCCGTGCTGAGGGGCAGGCAGGGACAGCCCCGTTCTGATGAGGAACTGTGGCTCAGAGAGGTTAGGTGGCCAGCCCACAGTCACACAGCACCTTCTGCATTTCTAGAAGATAAGGTAGGTCAGAGATCAAAAGTGGGGGTGGGGTGTGAAGCAAGGAAGGGAGTCTGGCACATGAAAAACACAGATCTACTGAGAGATTACTTAGGGACAAGCCAACACTCCTCTAAATCCCAGGAAGGAGAGAAAGCCAGGGAAAGCAGGTAAGGATTGTATTCCTGTGAGCTCAAAGCTTAGAGGAAGGGAGAAGCTTCCGTGTGTGAAATGGCTGCTTCTCAGACATGGGAGGAACCGTGGAACTCAAGCCTGGAGCTCTAGCTGCTTCCAAGAGGAGAGGTTTTATTGTGACACCCATCCTAGCCAGGCTATTTACCACAGCAGGATCCTGCAGCCCTAACTGCTCAGTCTCTGCTCTGCTGCTGCGAGGAGCAGCCCCTCCAGGTCTGACCCCTCATGCAGGGGGTGGGAGGATATTCAGAGAAGTGACTGCTTTTGAGAGGATCTTACCAGCTAAGAAGCATCGGCATAAAGCCATGATTCTGGAGAAATCAGACTACAAATTACAGAGCTTTGTCAAGATGAGGAAACAGTACCCTGAGGTCTTGGTCCCTCCTACAATTATCTCTGGGCATCCACAATGGATGGTCAAGGCCAAATGTCCCCAGTTACAAAATTCCCACATTTTTTTTGTGGTACTGGGGATTGAACCCAGGGGCATTCTACCTCCAAGCCACACCCCCCCCAGCCCTATTTTTTTATTCTTTATTTTTGAAACAGGATCTCACTAAGTTGCAGAGGACCTCACTAAGTAGCTGAGGCTGGCCGCGAACCTGCGATCCTCCTGTCTCAGCTTCCCAAGTACTGGGATTACAAGCTTGCGCCACCACGCCAGGCCAAAATCCCCACATTTCTGCAGAGGCCCCTCAAGTGACTGCTTCATACCACAGTGTGACAGACATATGGACAGAGAAGCTCTCGAGGGACGTCAGTCTCCTTCCGTCACTGTGACCTGCCCGCCAGCTCCCAGAGCCTCCACACCTCCAAGCAGGCATGACCCCGCGGAGTGTCCTCCGAATCAAGAATCAAGGCTTCCTCGGTCTGTTTGGTCTGTTCCCGTCCCTCTAATTCCTTCCCTGCGCCAGCGCGGGCGCTGTCTAGGTGAAAGCTTATGTAACTGGTGCTTTGAAGCCGGCAGGAGCTGAGCTGGGCTTGCAAGACCTCCAGAAGCGATTATGCTGTCAGGCGAGAGGGTATTAATTTACTCTGTCTGAGCTGGGAAGACCCGTTTACAGAACAATTTTGAAACAGAACTAAAAGGAGCCTTTTGATTTTGCAATGTCACCTCCTAGGGCATTGCTTTCTTCTGCTGATAAGAGACAGAGACAGAAAGAAAAGGGGAAATAAAATCCCTGCCTGTTGGATGGAAGAGCAGAAGGGATCTAGATGTAGCGGCCAGTGGCTAGCACACATGGCTCACGGACTCAGTGGGAAGAAGGGACTGCCCCAAGACACTGTCGCCAGCTGTGGCCACATCCTTGTCAACTCCAACAGCTAGGACAGAACTGGCCATTCCTGGTGGTGAGGGACAGGGGTGCAGGTGGCAGGAAGACTCGGGGAGAAAGCCACACTCCATCGCCAGCAACGTGAAGGCACGCAGGCGACTTTTCCTGTCTGTACCACTGACAGATGGCTTTCGCTTCCCCGCGCAGGAGCCAGTACTGAACTAGATCTGAGGTTGAGAGCCTGGGGCCCCAGGTCAGACAGCCCTGGGCTCACCTGCCACTGGTCCCTGCCCAGCCCCAGCTGTGGCCAGCTGCAGGAGGCCAGGTGGGGAGTCTGGTGAGGCCGAAGGCAAGGCTGGGCGCCAGCCACTCTGGACGGGACTGGAGAGAACCCGACATTCCCGGGAGAAGGGCAGGAAGCAGAACAGAAGCAGGAGAGCGAGGACCTGCAGGTTAGGACGCCTGAGTGACAGGTTAATGCTGCCACTGAGGGCGGTGAGACCTCCGGCCTGTTACTTATCCCCTCTGGGATAAGCCTGTGCCATCGGAGGTGGCTCTGAAGCCTGAGAGAGATTCTGGGGGTGGCTTCGTCTTGTGGCCTGGAGCAGATTCTGGTTCCTGCGGTTTCCCTTGCTCCTCTGCGGGTGCACTCTGACCCTTGGGCAGAGGGGTCAGCGAGCAGCCCATCTGCTTTTTCCTGAGCAGCGTGGAGGACTCTGGGAGCTGGACTAGGCCGGCAGGGCCCAGGGAGGCTCACCTGTAGCAGTTGTTGTTGTAATTGTTGTAACTCCCCAGGGCGGTCAGGCAGCCCAGGCAGATGGCGTAGGAGAAAAAGATCTGCGTGCCAGCATCTACCCACACCTGGAGGGAGGACAAAGAAGTGGGTATAAAGAGGTGACATCGACATGTGTGTGTGTGTGGGGCTGTTCTGTGATATCCCCCACCCACCAAAAAATCACCATGAGCCGGGCGTGGTGGCGCACACTTGTAATCTCAGTACTTGGGAGGCTGAGACAGGAGATCGCAGGTTCGAGGCCAGCCTCAGCTACTTAGTGAGGCCCTCCGCAACTTAGTGAGACCCTGTTTCAAAATAAAGAATAAAAAATAGGGCTGGGGGTGTAGCCTGGAGGTAGAATGCCCCTGGGTTCAATCCCTAGTACTGCAAAAAAAAAACAACAAAAACCTCCATGAATGGATCATCAAACTTCCTAACCTCAGAATCCATTTTTTTGTGTGTGTGTATGGCACTGGGGATTGAACCCAGGGACATTCTACCTCTGAGTTGCACCCCCAGCCCGATTTTATTTTTTATTTTGAAACATGGTCTTGCTAAATTGCTGAGAGTCTTACTAAATTGTGGAGGCTGGCCTTGAACCTGTGATCCTCCAGTCTCAGCCTCCCAAGTACTAGGATTACAGGTGTGTGCCACCATGCCCAGCTCCAATTTTTTTTTCTTTTTTTGGTACTGGGGATTAAACCCAGGGACATTCTACCTCCTAGCTATACCCCCAGCCTTTTTATTTTTGAAACAGGGTCTTGCTAAATTGTTGAGGCTGGCCTTGAAATTGTAATCCTCCTTTCTCGGCCTCCAAAATACTGGGATTATAGATATGTGCCACCACACCCAGCTTCAGGGCTTACTTTTAAAAGGAGTTCCTTTTTTTTTTTTTATAGTGGTATGAGGGATTAAGCCCAGGGGCATTCTACCTCTGAACTATATCCCCAGCCGTATTTTATTTTTTATTTTGAAACAGGGTCTCACTAAGTTGATGAGAGTCTCACCACTTGCTGAGGCTGTCCTTTAACCTGTGATCCTCCTGTCTCAGCCTCCCAAGTACTAGGATTACAGGTGTGTGCCACTATGCCCTGCAAAAGGAGTTCTATTCTTGTGGACTACTTAATCAAATATAAATGCCTTTAGTGAATTTCAGGACTTTCCAGAGACCATGGATAAGAGCTCAGTGAATAGCACAAATTTGGATATCTAGGACCCTGGCTCCTGCTATGTGAGTTTATTTATTATTTATTTTTGCAGTACTGGGGATTGAACCCAGAGACATTCTATCTCTGATCTACATCCCCAGCCTTATTTTATTTTTTAATTTTGAAACAGGGTCTCACGAGGTTGATGAGAGTCTCACTCCTTGCTGAGGTTGTCCTTGAACCTGTGATCCTCCTGTCTCAGCCTCCCAAGTACTGGGATTACAAGCCTGTGCCATCACGCCCGGCTGCTATGTGACTTTAGAAAAGTGAGTTCCCCTCTCTGAGGCTTAGTTTCCTCACCTGCAAAGTGGGTGAACAACTTCCCTGGCAGGACTGGGTTGAGAATTCATGCAATAAGGAGTGTATGCCCTGGGGCTGGTGCCGGCACTTAATATTAGGTCACGTTTAAGTCAAAACGAATGCTCTCTTTTTCTTGTGATTAAGACAGCCATGAGACACCGTCCAGGGACCATAATTCCATAACTAATTGCCCTGAGTGCAGAGGAGGCAGGGACGGGGCAGTGGGGGCGGTCCGACCAATCTCCATCAGCTTTCAAAATAGAATCCTCCATGTTGGCTTCCCACGTGGCCCATGTAGTCTCTACTTTCTTATCGCCCTGGTCCCCTCTGACAAAAACAGCGGTGGACAGCATGACATGCACAAGGGAATCACAGTGGCTTTTCTAGCACTTTCCCCTGGGGCTGTCTCTGAAGCCGGCTCTGGAATTTACCAAGGAAAATCTGCAGCTAAAACCCAGAAGCAGCTGATGAGACGATGAGACTGCTGCTCGGGCATCGAGTGCCATCCAGAGAATGGAGCCGGGCACTCAATTCAGAAAACAGCACTTATTAGGCACTTACGATGTGCAGGCACCTTGCTAAGCCCCCCCCCCTTTTTTTAAATATTGGGGATTGAGCCGGGTGTGGTGGCACACGCCTATAATTCTAGTACTTGGGAGGCTGAGACCGGAGGATCGCAGGTTTGGGGACAGTCTCAGCAAGTAGGGAGACTCTCATCAACCTATAGAGACCCTGTTTCAAAATGGGGGTGTAGCTCAGAGGTAGAATGCCCCTGAGTTTGATCCCCAGTTCCACAAAATAAATAAAAAATAAAAATAAATAAATAAATACATAAATAAATAAATACTGGAGATTGAACCCAGGAGCATTCTACCTCTGAGGTACACCCCTAGCCCTATTTCATCTTTTATTTGGTAAAAGAATCTGACTAAGTTGTTGAGGGCCTCACTAAGTTGCTGAGGCTGGCCTCAAACCTGTGATCCTCCAGTCTCAGCCTCCCGAGTACGGGGATTACAGGCGTGTGTCACCACGCCCCAGCTTGCTGAGCCTTCACATGGGATTGGGAGCAACCCTGTGCAGGAAGTGCTGCTAGCCCTCTTTTATAGCTGAGGAGACAGAAACCAACTGAGAGACTGAGTAGCGTGCCCAAGAGCACACAGCTGGGAATTGGTGCGTGCAAATCCATGGGGACCCATCTCTAGAGATGCCTGCTCAACCAGTCCCAGAATTTCAGCTTTAGAATCAGCCTCAGAAGTCCTCTGGTGTAACCTCTCTCCCAACAACAAAAGTCTCTCCTAAGTCCTTCCGACAGAACGGTCTCTGCTTGATTACTGCCAGTGACGGGAAGCACATTATCTCTGGACACAGCCACTTCCTTCTTTAGAGAGCTCTATTACATCATTGTATGTGTGTGTGTGTGTGTGTGTGTGTGTGTGTGTGTGTTACTGGGGATTGAACCCAGGGGCATTCTATCTCTGAGCTACACCCCCCTATTTTTTATTCTTTTTTTGAAACAGGATCTCACTAGGTTAATGAAAGTCTCACTATTTGCTGAGGCTGTCCTTGAACCTGAGATCCTCCTGTCTCAGCCTCCCAAGTACTGGGATTACAGATGTATGCCAGGTGTGGTGGTGCACGCTTGTAATCCCAGTACTTGGGAGGCTGAGACAGGAGGATCACATCAGCAACTTAGCAAGAACCTATTTCAAAACACCAACAAAAAATAAAATAGGAGCCGGGTGTGGTGGCACATGCTTGTAATCCCAGTACTTTGGGAGGCAGAGACGGGAGGATCTGGGTTCACGGCCAGCCTCAGCTCTCTCTCTCTCTCTCTCTCTCTCTCTCTTTCTCTCCCTGTCTCTCTCTCTCTCTCTACCTAGTGAGGCCCTCCGCAACTTTGTGAGACCCGGTTTCAAAATAAAGCATAAAAAAATAGGGCCGGGGGTGCAGCACGGAGGTAGAACGCTCCTGGGTTCAATCCCCAGTACCGCAAAACAAACAAACAAACAAAACAAACAAACAAAAAAAATAGGGCTGTGAGTACAGCTCAGAGGCAGCATGTCCATGGGTTCAATTCCCGGTACTGCAAAAAAAAAAAAAAAAAAGAGAGAGAGAGAGAGAAGGAAGGAAAATATAATGATAAATGTTTGAGGATATATATATATATATATATGTATATATATATATATGTTTAACCTGATTTTAGCACTATTTAATATACATATTTATTAAAACATTACATGGTACCCCATTATTGTGTGCAGTTTTTATGTATTAGTTAAAAATTAAAAAAAGGTGCAAGTATAAATCTTTTATTTTAGGAGAAAAAATATTGCTGAATTGTTATTTTAGCATTTATTCTCTTCCATTGTTTTGTGTTTCTTCTTTAGGGACTTGTATGTATGTTGTATCTTCTTTATCATCTATACTTATTACTTCTTGCATTCTTTTTTTTTTTTTTGCGATACCAGGGATTGAACCCAGGGGCATTTTACCTCTGAGTTACACCTCCAGTCCTATTTTTTTATACTTTATTTTGAAACCGGGTCTCACGAAGTTGTGGAGGGCCTCACTAAGTAGCTGAGGCTGGCCGCGAACCCGGATCCTCCGGTCTCAGCCTCCCAAGTACTGGGATTACAAGCATGCACCACCACGTCCGGCTCTTGCATTCTTTTAAAAATCTCTTTGTTGATTGCCATCTGACTGTATTTTTTATTTTCCTCCTTTATTTACCTTACGAGTTATTCATGGTCACTATTCATTCTTTTACTCCTTCTATTTACTTTTCCTGAGATAGATTTCTTCTCGTAAGCTGTCCTTCCTGTCAGCACTCTTTCCAAATCTCCTTTTTGTCTAGCACTTGCATTTCTGCTATTTGTCTCACAGCATCCATTGGTTTCTTAATCTCTTTTTTTGTGTGTGTGTGGTACCGGGGATTGAACACAGGGGCATTCTACCTCCGCGCTACGCCCCCGGCCCTATTTTTTATACTTTATTTTATTTATTTTTTATTGCGGTACTGGGGATTGAACACAGGGGTGTTCTACCTCCGCGCTACGCCCCCAGCCCTATTTTTTATACTTTATTTTGAAACCGGGTCTCACGAAGTTGCGGAGGGCCTCACTAGGTAGAGAGAGAGAGAGAGAGAGAGAGAGAGAGAGAGA
>PVJS01047696.1:0-15349 GCA_004027185.1 Glis glis
ACACCACACACACATACACACACACACACACACTTAGGTAGAGTACATAGGAAGAGATGAGACTGATCTATCTACCACCAAGAAAGAGGCATGGAACAGCTTCTCCCTGCAGCCCTCAGAAGGAACCAATCCTGTCAACAGGTGGCCTCCAGAACTGAGACAATACATTTCTGTTATTTAAACCACCCAGCCCTGGGAAACCAATACATAGTTAAACAGCTTATTTCAATGCAAGACTTTGCAGTCTTTAACATGCTAATATAGACCCTAAATCTCCAAGAGAGGCAAGAGAGCATCCTCAACTTATTTGACAGCAAAGCTTTTTTCCCCCCTCAAAACATCTCATGGGGATCAGTTTTCTGAGGATCAGACTCTGGGAATTGCTGACCTAGAACCCTGAACTCAGCCAAGGGTTAAGGAGGAGAGTATGCAGTAAGCAAATAAGTTTGTGCTAAGTTGTGAATAACTAATAGCCATTTAACATTCCTGGGATGTTCTCCTCCACACAGGGAATCTATAATAGGTAGAATTTTGGGCCCTGTGAAAAGCTGAGTGGGAAATTCCTAGTGGAGGGAGAGCAAGCATTTGGAGCCACCAGATGTTCTACTCTAAGTATCACTGTGACCCAGGATCAGTTGTATAATTTCCAGGACCCAGTGCAAAGTGAAAACATAGGACTCTTTGTACATAAATTATTAATCATTTCTAAATGGTGGCAACAGACCATTAAAGCAAACTCAGAGCCGGGCGTGGTGGCGCACACTTGTAATCCCAGTACTCGGGAGGCTGAGACTGGAGGATCCATGTTCGCGGCCAGCCTCAGCTACTTAGTGAGGCCCTCCACAACTTAGTGAGACCCTGTTTCAAAATAGAGAATAAAAAAATAGGGCTGGGGATGTAGCTCGGAGGTAGAATGCCTCTGGGTTCAATCCCCACTGCCAAAAAAAAAAAAAAAAGCAAACTCAGAGCCCTTCTAAGCATGGGGAGCCTGTGTGACTACAGTCTCAAGTTCATAAAACCAGCCTCGTTTTGAGCAGTTCAACATAATTCTTTACAATCTCACACTGCCACCTATTCATTTCATAAACTGTGTTTAGAATACTTCTATGCTGTGGGTCCCTAAGACCACTCCTAGGTTTGGTAAATCTCTAGGAGGGCTCACAAGATTCAGCATGTAGTTTTTATTCATGGTTGTGATTTATCACAGGGAGACAAAGCAAGATCTGCAAAGGAAAAGGTACAGAGGGCTACGTGCAGAGGAAACCAGACGCAAGCCTCCCAGAGTCCTCTCCCAGAGTCACAAAGGATGTGCAGAAGGATACTCATAGGAGATTCAGTGCCTGAGGTTTCTACTAGGAGCTGGTACATAGTCACCCCTGCCTAGCATGTACCACAATTCTGGTTGTACTAATAAATGTTTGCACTAATGGGAAATAGTGTGTTCAGGCAGAAATCAACTGAACGCTTCTCAACAAATTCAGATTTCCTCTGTTCAACAATGTAAGATGATTCCTCTAAGAAGCCTGTGAAAGATGACACACAGGTGAGTTGCAGTTATGTGGTGAAGAAATCTTTCTCTTTCTGCTTCCATGACTTGGTTGGACATGAGGTGAAAGGGGAGCTCATTTTCTAGAAGAATTACATCCAAGACTGTTGGTACTGTCAGACATAGCTGAGGTCTTCTCCAGCACATCAACCCATGCTTGACCACCAGTTTCTAGAAATGAGTCTCTTCTAGTGAGCTCCTCCACTCTAAACCACAGTCTATGAGGGTGCTACGGCCCTTTCTCCATCCAACCAATGGGCTATAAACTCAATCTTACTAAAGCAATTGACCAAAAATGCTTCTGGATTAACTCTCCCTCCCAAGGATGTTTATGGTTTAATGGGGGACAGTATTTATTTCAAAGCTTTAAGGGTGGACCTTAAACCAACAAGATAGGCTATGACTTTGACAAGAGTCATTTGGTAAGCCTCTGGCTGGACAGTCACTGAGGAATGGAAAGCGTTCAACAGAAGTCTCCGTCAAGTCCAATGAAAGGCTGCATTGACTTGACATTCTTAACTGTTTCTTAGTCTTCACAGTAATTACAGTGGAATAACTTGTGTTAAGCCAAATGCCCCTAACATTTGGGAAGGGCAGCTAGGAAAGGATTTGGGGATAAGTATCCAAATGATCCAGATTTCTATGTATTCAGATTGTGTTTTTGATCAACCCATACCATAAAGCCACTATGTTATAAATTAGACAATCCACCAATAACTTTCAAGGATAAATTATTATTGGACACTTGTCAATTCAATGTCCTTGGGGATATGGGATATACAAGTTTGTCTTTTGCCCTTCAGAATATCAGGAATCTTGGATAGACAGTGTAGCACATGGCAAGGGACACTGGACTTGGAACCTGGCTCCTTGATTAAGAAGCCGGGTGGCCTTGGGTAAGTCAGCAGACAATTCTAGCTTCTGTTTCTTCATCTGCTTAATGAAGAAAATGCCTTCTCTCTTTCATCGCAGGGAAGGTATAAAGATCAACTAGTGTAATTTAATTCATGTGAAAATGGTTGGCAAACTATGAATTGTGTGGGTGTGTTTGCACACGCTTAAAAAATAAAGGAAAGTGACTGCATTTAAGAAAGCCAGCGTGTTTAATAAATGATGGCAATAACCCAGTCTCATTATGGGGAGCAGTTACTGTCATCGTCTGCATCAGTGATGGCACAATTAACTTAATTAACACATACCTCTGTGGCGAGTCTGCTGAAATAACACTTTTCCTTTTAACGTACCCAGGCCTTGCCAGCCAGGCATCTCGGAGTCATGCATCTTGCAAGTAGGGAGGCCCAAGTGTTAAATGACTTCTAGTTGGTATGCAGAAAACAGAATTCCAGAATATCCATATCATGAGCAGTCCAAATTACCTAGAAAAATATTAGAAGCCTCACCACAATCTTGTAGAAGACAAAAATCTTGGAGGACAGACACCAACACATCCTAAAGCAGAGGTGTGTCTGGATGGGATGGGTATGGCCCCAAAAGAAAGCCATTATCACCAAATCCAGAGTCGCTTCCCACAGGGACAGTATCCTCTTCTGTCTGAGGTTCTAACAAGTGAGTCTTGGGCCTTCAGTCTGGTGGTAAGGGGTTTTTGACAAATGAGAATGAGTCCATGGCCAGATGAAAACATGCCTGTGGATGGACAGCTTTGCCATGGCGTAGGCTCCTGCTGACAGCCCTGGCTGATCGCTACTCAGGGCTGGAAAGGGAGACCTAAGATACAAGGGCATGCTACTTCCATTCTGGAGGCCTTTCATTTCCTTTCACTTCTTTATGGCTGAAAAGTCCTCAGGCGTATCCCTCCTACTCTATTCCTTTCTCTTCTCCCCTTCTCTCATTCTGCGGATCCACTTCATTGTCTACCTCTCTACCTATCTCATCTGGCTTTGTAGAGCTTTGTTTTTGTTTCCACTCACGCTGACAATTCATCCCACACTTCTTTATCATATTGTCTGGTTATTTCAGGTGTGTTGCTCATCTCCCCAGTGACATTGCACTTCCCTTCAGAGCCAAGGTTCTGTATTTCCCAAAGCAGCCTAGCAGAGGACTGGTCCGTGACAGCTACTCAGAAAATAATTGTTTATTAAATTTATTTCCCTTTTATTGGAAATTGGATGCACTAGTTGTACAAGATTGTCTGCATGTATTGGAGACCCAATATATTAGTGGCTTAAACAAGTTTATTCATCTCACACATGATAGTGTGGAGTGGAAGACCCAGAGAAGGCAGATGTCTGCTCCAAAAAGTCACTCTGTAAGCTGGGCATGGTGGTGCACGCTTGTAATCCCAGTACTTGGGAGGCTGAGACTGGAGGATCCGGGTTCACGGCCAGCCTCAGCTATTTAGCGAGGCCCTCCGCAACTTAGTGAGACCCTGTTTCAAAATAAAGAATAAGAAATAGGGCTGGGGGTGTAGCTCGGAGGTAGAATGCCCCTGGGTTCAATCCCCAGTATCGCAAAAAACAAAATCAATCACCCTGTGACTCGGAACCCTTTCATCTTGTCCTTCTTCCATCCCTTGCCTGTGGTTCTTGCAGTACAGGGAGTAGCAGGATGGGTGATGAATCAGATGTGTAGGTAAGGGGAGCCTCTCAGAGGTTCTTTGTAACATTTCTGCCACATCTTATCCATCAGATCCTAGCCCTACAACCATAACTGTCTGCAAGGGAGGATGGGAAATGTAGTCTTTATTCTGGGTGGCATATATCTGAACCCCCCCCCAAAATCAGAGTACTTTTAATATAATGCAGTGGCTTTCATATTTTTAAAATCAGAGCCAGGCATGGTGGCTCACACTTGTAATCCCAGTACTTGGGAGGCTGAGACCGGAGGATTCGGGTTCACCGCCAGCCTCAGCTACTTAGTCAGGTCCTTGCAACTTAGTGAAACCCTGTTTCAAAATAAAGAATAAAAAAATAGGACTGGGGTGTAGCCGGGAGGTAGAAAGCCCCTGGGTTCAATCCCCAGTACCGCAAATAAATAAATAAATAAATAAATTAATTAATTAATTAAATTAAAATAAAATCAGGATTCACAATAAGAAATACATTTTACATGTCAACCCCATACAGGCACCATACACAAGCAGAAATGAAACAAAACTTTTATGAAACAATACTTTAGCCCTACTTCGTGAGATTGTTTTAATATTTTGTAAAATAAGTACTGTTGGCAAGTGATGAATGAGGCATGACCTGTGCTTTGAAAGGCACTACTGTAGGAGCAGGAGGAAAGAATCCCAGGGGCTCACCAGGGATCGCTACCATGAGGAAAGCATGGGGGCTTAGGTGAGACAATTTGCCTGCATGCCGGGCAGCACCCCTCACTGTATTAGCCACAGGATAGACACCAGCCATCAGTGAAATCTTACAGGCTATGGGTGGACTCTTTGCTAATAGTTGGGCAGAAAATTGAAGGACAGAGGGATCTTTACCAACAGATCCCCTAGGAAGGGGAAGAGAAATTCTCTTTGTCTCTTAATATGTGTTAGATGTAAAAAAAAAAACCACACATGAAAATATCCATCCCATTGATCTTTCTGTATTTTAAGGTTTTTTTTTTTTGCAGTACTGGGGATTGAACCTGGGGCATTCTACCTCCAAGATACACCCCCAGACCTATTTTTTATTCTTTATTTTGAAACAGGGTCTCACTAAGTTGCAGAGGGCCTAAGTAGCTGAGGCTGGCTGCAAACCCGGATCCTCAACTCACAGCCTCCCAAGTACTGGGATTACAAGCGTGCACCACCACGCCTGGCACAAACCAACTTTTTTTCCCAACATATTTGACTACTTGGGATTTGGGGTCCTAACTGATAACTGCCATTAACATCTCATGGAACCAGTGTAGATGGAAAAAGACCAAGAGGAAAGTCCAGTGGCTGGGTGACCACAGCACAGGCTGCTGGAGGTGGGGAGTGGGGAGAGTGTGCAATGAGTGGGGGGTGGGCTGCTGAGCTAGTTTTGGGCCAGAGATGGCTCCGGATTCTGAATTCTGGGCAAAGCACATTTATCAGAGGTTCATCTAGGACTTCTCAGGAATGTCTAGCCAAAGAAAGGACATTATTAAACCAGGAAGCAGTTTGGAAATTTGAAAGGCTGGAGGCAGGGAGACTGAAGAGGCTACTTCTTAGTCTTAGTGGCGTGAAGAAAAAGAAGTCTCACCGAAAGCAAGGCCGTGGAGTGGAAGACGGGCCCATATTTACCTGTATCTACATCTGTATGTGGTTTAAAGGGTTTCAGAGGAGGGCCTTCGCTTCTCCTTGCTGGTGGCACTGGAGTAAGAGCTCACAGAGGACTGGTCTGGGAGAGGTCAGGCTGGGGGAAGCCTGTTTTGTTCCTATTATTGGCCGTGGTTATGACTTCTACGAGGTAGATAGGGACATGGGGTCTTGCATGATCTGCTCCAGCCTTTTCTTGTATCCCTTCCCCCTCACTTTCCTAAGCTCCAGCCATATTAGCCTCCTTTCTTTTATACCTCAGAGCTAACACTTGCTGTTCCCTTTGTTGAGCTAAAGGTCTCAACTTATGGGTCACGTCTGGTCCTGTGGGAAGCCTTCCCTGCTGTCCTCAGATGTTCTCTCATGAGACTTTCCCTTGTTCAATCTCTCTCTTTTCTGCTGGATTCTAAGCTCCACGAGGGCAGAGAGTATGTCTTATCATGTTTTTCCTGTTTCCCCAGGACCTACAGCAAGCCTGGCACAAGTGTTACTCTAAATATAAGTGGAATGAATGAATGATTTACTATATGGAAAAGACTTGAAACAATGCAATAAAGGAAACAATAAAGATAGATGAGGGACTGGATAATATAGTTCAGAACTCAGCCTTACCAAAGTGACTTTTAAATTTAAAACCAAAGTGAATATTAAAGAGTTTATATTAAAGCTGGATGTGGTAATGCATACGCCTGTAATCCCAGTATTTAGGAGGCTTTAGATAGGAGGATAGCAGGTTCGAGGACAGTCTCAGCAACCTAGTGAGACCCTCAGCAACTTAGTGAGAGCCTGTTTCAAAATAAAAAATAAAAATGGCTGGGTGGGTGGCTTGAAAGTATAATGCCCCTGGGTTCAATTCCTAGTAACACACACACACACACACACACACACACACACTCACACATACAAAGGGAGTTTATATTAATATAATTTAACCCTATCCAAAGAAACTTCCTTTTTCTTAAGTTAAAAATAAAGAGTAGTATCAAGATTTATTTTAAAAGCTTCATAGACATCAAATCACTTTCATAAGAGAAAAAAATAAAAACCCTTTAGATGAATGTATCTGAGTGGAAGTGCCCAGAGACATGTGGATTGCATTTCCCTTAAACTCTCTTGGGTTTGCAAATTGGAAAGAAGGGCCTGGAATAAAATGCATTTTCTATTTTCCTGAAGTCGGTATATTTGGAAAACAGCGATGTTGGAGATAGTCAGGAAACTGAAAATATGTGTGGGTACTTGTTTAAGTACCATTATTTCCAGGACTACTTTAAAGTGACTGATAAGAAACAGGAAGTGGGCATTTAGCATCTGAAAAGAACCAATTCAAAAAAAATTTTTTTTTCCCCTGTGTAGCTTTCACACAAGAAAAATTTCCCTCTGCCTCCCCCCTTGACCACAATCAATATTTTAGGGGATGAAGGCAGAAGGAGGAAAGAGTTTATTCAGTCTTTTGTATGCGACTGAGCTGTGGAAACAGGATGAAGAGTTTGCTAAATCTGTCCATTAAGTGCCTCTAAGTGCTTTTAAAACATGTCCTAGAGCAGAATGGAGGGCACAAGAAGGAGAAACTGGGAATTAAGGCTAAATTAGTATATTTCAGTGTCTTGATAGTGGAAATGCCAGAAAAAAAAATTAGCAGGAGCAACAAGCGGATAGAACTTTAGATGTTCTACTTAGATATTTTGTTCAGTCATCCAAACAGCTAAAAAGTTGTTTGAGGCTTTCAGTGGTCAAATTATGTAATTTTTGTGAAGTAAGAATTTCTTTTTCTTCTTATCTATTAGTATCAATATGTAGTTTCCCCCTAAACGTGGTAGGTAAGAGTTTGGTTAAAATAGACCAACCTAAATGCATGGAGCGATCACTAGACATGATAACAACTTCCAATCTAAGTAGATATTTACTTTCTAATTTAGCAGAATGATTTCAACATAAAATCATGAATGTTTAATTACACTTAGAAAGAAATTCAAATGGAAAGGAGAAAAAGTGAAATAGAATTTTGACAAAGAACATCAGCAATTTTGCAGATGGATTAAAAATGTTTACATTATGTGAATCTATTCATATCTAGAGATAACAATGGGAAGTCATCCATTTTTAGATGTGCAAATTACGGCAAATCCATCTGTGTCTGAAAGATGGACTGCTAGAGCCCCCTAGCTGTGGGAAATAATTCTGTCCTCCTTGGTGGAGATAAATAGCCTAACTGGAAAGGCAGTAAGTAGTTCACCAAGAAACCTATTGGGAAAAGATTAAATAAGAGCAAACAGCATGACACCCCGCCACCGCTGTTGTCCTCACATTTGGGTTGGTAGTAATGGTAACACTGCTATGAACATCAAGGAACATTTATCCTGGTTCCCCACACCCTTGAACTTCTCCACGAGTCAATTATAAGAACACTATCATCACCCCTGTCCCCTAGTGTTCTGATTGGTTTGAACTAGTCTCCCAAACCCAGAAACACAGTGATTCCAATAAAGGTAGATGATTCCAACTCTGTTTTCAGTAGAAAGAGGGTCTATCCCAGGAAGCTGGGATGCCCTGAGTCTTGGGATGAATCAGGGGATAGTAACTCATCATGGTCCATGGACAGTTAAATATGTTCTGGTTGGTTTGCACTGAGCTTTGAGAGCCTTTAAATAGTTATGTGAGCTGGGCATGATGGCACATGTCTATAATCTCAGTACTTGGGAAGCTGAGACAGGAGGATCACAGTTTGAACGACAGCCTCAGTAAGTAGTGAGACTCTCATCAACCTAGCAAGACCCTGTTTCAAAATAAAAATAAATTAGGACTGGGGGTGTAGCTCGGAGGTAGAATGCCCCTTGGTTCAATCCCCAGGACCACAAAAAAAGCTATGTGACTTACATAAATTGGAAATTTTCAGATGCAAATCCATACTTCTGGCTTCTCTTGAAAAATCCAAAGATCTGGTTACTCTGGGTCTGAGGACCCATATAGCACCAACAGACAAATGCTCAGTCATGGTGAACTGGTCCGTGTGGCTCATGTACTCAGTCCACCACAATTTCCATCACTTCATAATGGATACTATACCAGCATGCTGAATGTAATCATGTAACTTGCTTGGAACCTGTAAACATCTCAGGTAGTAACTCCTGGACTAAACCCTAAATAATTATACTCTTTCCAATAATAACAATTACAACAACAACAACAAAGCTTCCAGTTATTGATCACTTACTATGAGTCAGGCCCTCTGCAAAGTCCTCTATGTTCATTATCTCAAATCCTCAGATTAACCCCTCAGGACAATTATGGTACTTCTTTTACAAATTAGGAATATGAGGCTCACATTCAAATTAAGTAACTCAACAAATGATTGCCACTCTGAGCCAGGTATTTTCTAATTATTGAGGATGCAGTGCTAAACGAGACAGCCATTGCCCCTGCCCTCATGGAGCTTCCGTCAAATTATATTGATTATGAACTGAGAGTGAAGGTTGCCATGGAGGTAGAAAGCAGGGGAATTTAACGTGTCCTCAGATTTTTGTATCAGAGTCACCTGGAGAGCATGCAGTTTCTCGCTACATCCCTACCCAATTTGTTCCCTTTCCCTCTCTCCATTTCTGATTTAATAGGTTCAAATGGGAGCCAGGAATCTACAGATTTTTTAAAAATTGTGGCAAAGTCTAGATAACAAGAATTTTTACAATTTGTACATTTTAAATTAAAAATGTACAAAGCATTAAAAAGATTCACATTGTTGTGCAATCATGAGCACCACCCATCTCTAGAACTTTTATCATCTTCTCCATGTAACTCCCCTCACCCCCTCCCCCAGCAGCATAATGTCTTCCAAGTTCAGCCATGTTGTAGCATGGATCAGAATTTTCTTCCTTTTTAAGGCTGAATAATATTCCATTGTACGTATATGCTACTCTTTGTTTATCCATCCATTCATCTGTTGATTGATCTTTGTGTCGCTTCTGCCCTTTTGCCTACTGTGAATAATGCTATGAACACGAGGGTGGTGAAATCATTTCAAGGAGGAACCTGCACTTTTACCAGTAATCCAGGTGAATCCGATAGAGGTGGGTCTAGAGACAGACTGATAATTGATGGCCTTGGGGGCAAGAAAAAGCACTCTGAGAAACCCATCAACAGATGAATGGATTACAAAATTATGGGATATACGCATGATGGAATTCTACTCAGCAATAAAGAAGAACAAAATTATGTCATTTTCAGGAAAATGGAGGGACCTGGAGAACATTGTATTACGTGAGATTAGCCAGTCACAGAAAGTAAAGGGTCACATGTTTTCTCTTATATGCAGAAGCTAGGGAGTAATAGGTATACAAGAGGATCTTTAGATAATAGAGGAAAAAAAACCAGGGAAGTGATGGAGGGGGTTTAGGGGACAGTGGTAGAGTAGAGAAGGAGAATCAATGAAGGAAACACTTCCACTGGAGTTATTTACATATGTGAAATTACCAGTGCCAATATCAATATCATGTATGGGGAAGGGGAGGGAGCCAGGAGGAAGCCCACCAAGTGCTGTGTGCATGGATGTCCCTGTCACTCTGAACTACATTATGATGGGAGACTACAACGCACCAATAAATGTATATTAAAAACAAAACAAAACAAATTGAGTCTCAAAACTTGAGGGTGAGTTGACTAGGTGAGGGGAACCAACAGCAGTGACCCTGGTCACCTGAGAGCCTAAAAGCCTGACCTGAAATACTAAGAGACACTGGAATTGCCACGAACATTCATCAGCACTAAGGATTGTAAATGAGTGCCGCGACTTAGCTCAGTACCCAAAACCAGAGTTATTCACCACCGATCCCTTTAACATGTGTGTGTTAAGTGCCTCCTGTACACCAGCACCTTGCTAGGTACAAGGAACATCGCAGGTCCATTTATCCATTCCCTTATGAGTCAGATACTATGCTGGGTGCTGAAAAATGACAGGAAGTAGTTCCACTATATAATTTTAATTGTTTCAGAAAATCCACATATGTAACTTAAAAATATTTATACCTTTCCTCTATGCTGATCCCTAGGAATGCCAAGGAATTATTTAATACTTAAATGTACCTGTATGGAGGCACCTGAGCTGATGACATTAAAATTTTTTTCCCTTACCTTTAAGTGAGGGAGTTGTCACTGGTGATGATTTCTGAGTTTTTGAGGCATTCTTTATTTCAACTCTTAATCTGTCCTTTTGTTACTGATGAAATATTGGCATTGATTTCTTGGTTTCCACATTTAAAAATGATTCCCACATTTACCCGAGTTCACCAGTGCTCTAAAGGTTACCTTGACACATTGATGAGAAAGCAGTGGTTCTTAGAGAGGGAAAATAGAGGAAGTCTTTCATGACTAAATTACGTGTGTGTGTGTGTGTGTGTGTGTGTGTGTGTGTGTTGCTGGGGATGAAACTCAGGGGCGTTCTACCTTTGAGCTACACCCCCAGCCCTATTTTATTTTGAAACAGGGTCTCACTAAGTTGCAGAGGACCTCACAAGTTGCTGAGGTTAGCTGCAAACCTGCGATCCTCCTATCTCAGCCTCCCAAGTACTGGGATTACAAGCGTGCGCCACCACACTGAATCCTAAATTACTTTTAAGAGACCTGATATTATGTAAAAATGCCTGGTGGTACATGATCTTAAAATGCTTGAGTCAGAAATAAAGGTTTCTGACTGCCGGAATGTTATGGGTTTGTTATGGAATGCCCCCCAAAGTCTCATGTGTACAGAGGTGGGGAATTGGGCCAATGATTGGTTCATCATGGCTCTGGCCTCACTGGTGGATTGATCCATTTGATGGATTAATCTACTAATAACTAAATGGACTACTGGGAGGTAGAACCTTGTTGGAGGAAGTGAGTCACTGGGGGTGTGTGCCCTGAAAGGGTTTATCTTCTCCCAAATCTCTCTGTCTCTCTCTCTCTCTTCCTCTCCCTCCTTCCCAGCTGCCATGAGCTGAGCAGCTTTCCTCTGGCAAGGCCTTTCCACCATTATATTCTGCCTCACCTCAGGCCCAGAGCAATGGAGCCAGGTGACCATGGACTGACCTCAGAAACCATGAGCCCAAATAAACCTTTCCTTTCCTCCTCTACATTGTTCTCATCAGGTAATTTGGTCACAGCAACCAAAAGCGAATACAAGGAGTCTCAAAGAAATTCAGGACAGTGTGTTTCTGAATACTTACATCATTTAACTTGGATGATATTTATCTCAGTCTACCAAGTATTATCAGTTATTATTTCACCTTATCAGATTGCAAGTTTCTTGAAGGTAAGCACTATCTATTTCTTAATCGTCCTTGAATAACTCTCAGCATAGGCATTAAGGAACTCACAGCACTGAATAAGTCATGGTGTATCATGTGCTGGACACCGCCACAATAAAGCAGAGATCCAATAACCACTCGATGATTGGACACAAAAATGAACATGATTCACAGAAGAGCAATTTGGAAAGAAGCAAAAATGGGTTGCCATTTGTTTAAAATGAACACACTTCTATGTTAGAGAAGTTAGGCGGCAAAACGATGGTTTTAATAGGAGAGCAAAATGTTGCAAAGAAAGCCTTCTTCATTTTTTTTTCTTAAAGAGAAGTTCCTCAGGAATCTTATGGCTCATCCTTCAGAAAGAGTCCTTGTCAGGAGGGCAAACCAGTCTAAGTGTCAGGCCAGAGAAGTCGAGTACCCACCCCGTAGTGCCTGGAATAGAAGTGTTTGGAGTGAGCTATAGCATCCAAGAAAGCAAGTCTATATATGTTGTCACCTGTGCATTGAAGAGTCCAGTGACTTGAACTGACATTTTCATTGTTTTAGGTAGGGAATGGGTAAGGAGAGAGAGAGGGAGCACAAACAAGAGATGTAGAGGAAAAGGAAAAAGAGGAAGTTTTAACTGAATATTGAAATTCTTTCTTCCCTCTATGAGACAGAATGATTTAAACAGAGTGGCCAGTCAAGAAAAAAACAAAACAAAAAAATTATCAGGCTTCAAAAAATTATTTTAAGTGACTTTGAAACATCTTCTCTATCTGAAATAATGTTTTTAAAAATACGTTTATATTTGATTATCTTCAAGAGAAAAATTTTTGTGATCAAAGTTGTTTATGTTGAAGCTCGCATATATCTGCTTATCTCCCATCCACTATTTCTGAGAGCTAAATCATGTCCCAGTTACTGCTTCACTGGTTTTAATGGGAGTTCAAGAAGAATTCTGAATCTGTTTATTTTTTACAGATTCTTGATAACTGACATTGTGGGCTTTTCTCTCTGCTGCCCAGTGATTACCAATTTTTTGATCTACATTTAACCAGAACACTTCCTTTTAGAGAAAATTCAGTTGAGGCCAGACTCTTTGTAAACTAGGTGGTGCTGAATTATCAAAATAAGGTGAGTGCCGGGCGTGGTGGCGCACACTTGTAATCCCAGTATTTTGGGAGGCAGAGACCGGAGGATCTGGGTTCGTGGCCAGCCTCAGCTCTCTCTCTCTCTCTCTCTCTCTCTCTCGCTCTCGCTCTCTCTCTCCCTGTCTCTCTCTCTCTCTCCCTCTCGCTCTCTCTCTCCTTAGTGAGGCCCTCAGCAACTTCATGAGACCTGGTTTCAAAATAAAAGTATAAAAAATAGGGCCGGGGGCGTAGCGCAGAGCTAGAACGCCCCTGCGTTCAATCCCCGGTACCACAAAAAATAAATAAATAAATAAATAAGTAAGGTGAGCATCTAAGAAGTCAGGAAAAAAGTCTTGGAAAGATAGGGAAGAGTTTGGGAAACCCTTCGTTTCTACGCAAATGCAAAAAAAGAAAAAAACCAAAAATTACGGTCACATTGGCTGACATACTATAACTTAAAGCATATCATTTCCAGAGTGTATAATGCTTATAAATTTTTAAATTTTGTCTTCTCATGGGGATGACTTGGGGAGTCTGGCAGGAGGGGTTCACAGTGTATGTCAGCAAATCAAAATCAAGTGTGTGGGCTTCATTTCAGCTTGTTCTGAACTGGATCTGACGGAACCAAGAATAAATACAACTTCTTCCACTGTCTGACGCCATCTCATATATCATTTCTTGTGAGCCCTTGGCTCTGTTAAAAAAGAGAATGCTTTTTTTTTAAGTTTATAAACATGGGAAAATGACCATATGCAACAATCTACTTACAGTAATTTCTAGCGTCTAAAAGGATACAATCTAGCCAGGCATGGTGGCCCACGCTTGGAATCCTAGTACTTGGGAGGCGGAGACCAGAGGATCCGGGTTCACGGCCAGCCTCAGCTAGTTAGTGAGGCCCTCCACAACTTCTTGAGACCCGATTTCAAAAATAAAGTATAAAAAATAGGGTCGGGGGTGTAGCTTGGAGGTAGAATGCCCCTGGGTTCACTCCCCGGAACCGCAAAAAAAAAATAAAAAAATAAAAAAAAATAAAAGGACACAATCTAAGACATAATCTCAGTTACCAGAACGCTGGGCTCTGGAGAGAATCCACACTCCGGCAGGCATCTGGTCCTTTATTCATCTCTCAATACCTGGATCATTAGGGAAGCTTCATAAATGTTTGTGGAATGAAGTGGAATGGAATGCAATGACACTCTGCAGAATATTGCATGGCGTATAATTAGGAAGAGCCTTCTAATTTGTAAAGCAAGCAGTTGCCCATGTGAAGTGATTACCCAGTATAACAATTGTTAATTACTCGGCTTCTTGGATTAATTCAATTTCTCCAACAAAGTACTGTTTTTATTAGGTTGAACCATCTGAAGTGGCCAACGCTTGCCCATTTTTGACCTTCCAAATGGCTGTTTTGCATGGTTCAATCTTATATTCTGATATCAGTAGTCATAAGTTGAACCATATGACACTGCTATTTTTGTAGGTCAAACACTATTCACAACCAACAACTGCATAGAGTTCAATCATAGTAATAATACCTACCTATTTAGGTATAATCTAATTATTTGTCACTACATAGTAAAATCAGCTATTGCTATCTATTACGTAGATAGCAATATATTATATGTAATAGGGTATAGAGTACATGGTCACACACTTTGCTAAATAGTTCCTGTATATTATTTCATTTACTCTTATGAGATAAATCCTAATATTATCCTCCAAATTATGCAAATATTCCCAGAAATAGTAAGACATTAAGGTGTTGGTCACTTTTATCTCATGAGCTCAGCTAATAATTGGACCTAGCCCATGTTGACAGGGACATAAGGATCAAAGGTTGAGGCCACAGTCTTACAGCAAAACAACCTCAATGAGGCAGGGGTCTGAGGCTCATGTCCCGATTCCAAGTGGCTTTTTGTGGAACCCTGGCTTTCATTTATAGTTCCCCATTGGTCCTGAGGTTACAGCAATGCTCTAAAAAGGTAGTATGTACATTGGTGGGAGACAAGTCACACACACACACACACACACACACACACACACACACACATACCCCTCTACAGACAGATGGCACATTGAAAGCTAGGCAGATCATATGTACCAGTGTGTCCAGGAAAGTATTGATTCCTGCCTGCTTTCCCAACATAATTACTGAAAGTTTCGCATACTACCCTCAACAGCAGGGCCA
>PVJS01047697.1:0-15349 GCA_004027185.1 Glis glis
CCCTCCCTCCTCCCTCCCTCCCTCCCCCTCCTCCCTCCCGGGTCGCTCACCAGCTCTGCGCGCAGCCGGCCCAGCGCGCTCTCCACGCGCGCGCGCCCCCGCTCCTCGCGCGCCGCCGCCGCCGCCTCCCGCGCGCGCCGCGATCCCCCGCGCGCCACCGCCCGCTGCAGGGCGCGCCCCAGCCGGCGCCGCAGGTCCTCCCGCGGCTGGGGGGCGGCGGGGGTCTGCCCCTGGACCGCGGAGCTCCTGCCGCCCCCGGGGCTCCCGCCTGGACGCGAGGCGGGCCACCAAAGCCCAGCCCTGCCTGGGACCCCGCGGGGCCCCGAGGAAGTTCGCTGTCGCCAGCTGCCGTGGACCCCCGGGCCCATCTCCGAGAGGCCGGGTTCCTCCTGCATCTCTCCTGCCAGCGATTTGTTTGCAAGTTTGAGCGTTAGGGCGGGTAAGAGCAGGGGCGGGGGAGTTCACCCAGCCAGCAGGACCTGGCGAGTGGGCCAGCGACACAGCTCAGCCACTCAGAGAGGCTCCTTTGCCCCAGCCCCGTCTCCCTCCTCTCCACCTCTCTCCAGCAGCAAAGGAAGGGGGCGGGGTCCTTTTCTCTCACTCCTTGGAGTGGAGCCTCTTCCTAGCTGGGCAGGACTGAAGACTGAGCAGTCTGTCCACTTGGGTGGAAGGTGAGGTATGGATGGAAGGTTTGAAACCAAAGTAGGATAGTTTGACAAAAGATTCCCAGTTGCCTTAATTATTTAATACTTCAGCACTTTAAAACAATTTCTGACTTTCTACCATCCGCCAGGCACTGTGCCGGGTGTTGGGGATATGAAGGCTAAGTAGACCCCTTTACGTCTCCCCAGGTACTGCCCACAGACAAGGCCCCTTCTGCGAGTTGAAAAAATGGTCTTTCTGCAAATCTAACAACTCCTTGGAATTCTGAAACTCGGTGCTCCTCCCTGTTCTTGATTCCTTGGTACCATGTCCACCTTGTGTGAAGAGGATCACGTGAAACCTTAAAACACCCCCTTACCCCAAAGCGTGTACTTTTATAATTCCCAACACAATGTAATCATGTGCCCGTATTACTTTCACATCTTTTACCAATGAACATACCCGACTGCCTCTTTTCGTTGTAATAATTTCTAAATAAGAATGAACCATCAAATAGTTTGTGCCTATTATACACTTCAATTACGAAAAGAAAAGTGACAATACTCTCTCCTTATTCATTTATTCGATAAAAATTTCCAAACCACCTGAGAGAGTCCATGGCAAGCGGTGAAGGCAGTAACAGCTAATTTCCATTAGTGTTTAATATATGCCAGGCACTTTTCATTAACCCATTTAATCTTCACAACAGCTCTGTGAGATAGGTACTGTTAGTTTCTATGTTTGCTGAATGAAGACGCTAAGGCAAAAAGTTGAGATGCACACCAAAGGTCACAAAGCTGCTAAGTGGTCCACTGGGGAATGTACCTCAGAACCCTGGCTTGTGCTCCAACCACTGGGATACCCCCTGGATGCTCCCAACCTCCCAAAGAGAAAGAGAATTGCACAGTTAGCATGCTGTGTGAGTGAATGAGCGAGTGCTCAAACTCACTGTGCTCATAAAATTCAGCTCTATTGAAATACCTTTAGTCTCTGTTGTAGTCTTTTCCACCACCATGACAAAAATACCTGACATGAAGGACATAGAGGAGAAGAAGTTTAATTGGCTCATGGTGTAGAGGTACAGTCCATTGGCAGCTGACTGCAAGGCAGACATAATGGCAGTACCACATGACAGAGGCTGAGTTCAACTCAATGGCTGCAGGAAGCAGAGAGGGACAGGAAGTGACCAGGGACAGACAGAGTCCCCAAGACCACATTCCTAGTGAACTACCTCCTCCAGTCACACCCCGCTTGCCTATGTTACAACCCAGTAAATCCATTCAAATTATTAATCCTTCAGTGGATTTATCTACTGATGAGATTAGAGCCCTGATTCCATCATTTCATCTCTGAATATTGTTGCATTAGACACATGCTTTCAACACATGAGCCTTTGGGAGAACATTCCAAACTCAAACCATAACAGTCTCCAATGGATGAGGTTACCAAGCCTCTGCAGATAATCTAACAAACTGAACACCTTACAGTAGTTTACAACCTTATGTGTTCCATTGGTAGAAATTAGGAAATCCATATGATCTACCATTTAAGAGCAGAGTGTACACTTAGGACTTGGGACATTTTGTTTGTTTGTCTGTGTGTTTTGGTAATAGATTGATGGGGTTTGCAAACCAGCACTGGTCAATGAACAATATAAATGATTAAAGTGAGTTTTCTGCTATGACTTTTCACTTGTATTTCCAGATCATTTAGTCCAACAAGAATTTCAGTTAAGTTCAATTTAATTCAACAACAAACAGTGAATGATATATGTTCCGTGTTAAACACTGTACCCTGTGAGGGGGATACAAAGATAAATAAGGCACAAAAGCCAAGAGCCTGGGAAATTCATTCATTTGACAATATTTAATGTCTTATTATATACTAATATATGTGATGCTCAGACTACTATGGTAAATCAAGAGATAAGACACTGTTTTAGAATAGATTGGTTTTACCCACAAATTAATAATATCCTTCCACAGTTAGATTTTTCAGGTGGAGTGCACCTTGAATTTTATACTTGTATTTTTCATTGCGGCTTTGATTTATTTCTTGTGCTGAGCAGATACTTTTTAGCTTGACGTGATCCCATGTGTCTATTTTTGCTTTTGTTCCCTGTGCTTTTAAAGTCTTGTCCAAAACATCCTTGCTTGTCCTGAAGCATTTCCCCCTATGTTTTCCTCAATAGTTTCATAGTATTGGGTCTTACATCTAAGTCTTTAATCCAATTTTAGTTTATTTTTATAAATAATGAGCTATAGGGGTGACTTTGACTCTTCTTCTTCTTCTTCTTTTTTTTTTTTAATTTTTTTATTTTTGCGGTACCAGGGATTGAACGCAGGGGCATTCTACCTCCGCGCTATGCCCCCGGCCCTATTTTTTATACTTTATTTTGAAACTGGGTCTCACAAAGTTGCAGAGGGCCTCACTAAGTAGAGAGGGAGAGAGAGATGGAGAGAGAGAGAGAGAGAGAGCGCGAGCTGAGGCTGGCCACGAACTCTTTTTTTTTTTTGTTTTTTGAGACAGGGTCTCACTAAGTTGGCCAAGAGTCTTGCTAAGTTGCTGAGGCTGGCCTCAAACCTGTGAATCTCCTGTGTCTGCCTCCTAAGTACTAGGATTACAGGCATACAGTATTAAGCCTGCTGATTCTTTATAATTTTAGAAAACATGTGACTCTTTAAAGAATAAAATTTTAGCCGGGTGTGGTGGCGCACGCTTGTAATCCCAGTTCTTGGGAGGCTGAGACTGGAGGATCCGGGTTCGCGGCCAGCCTCAGCTACTTAGTGAGGCCCTCTGCAACTTAGTGAGACCCAGTTTCAAAATAAAGAATAAAAAATAGGCCTGGGGTATAGCCCGGAGGTAGAATGCCTTGGGTTCAATCCCCAGTACCTCAAAAAAAAAAAGGAGGAATAAAATTTTAACAGTGGCTTATGTTATTTATAATGAATTGAGATGTAATATATGACAATTATAGCATAAATAATCTTGAGGGCAAATAGAACTATACATTTCATGTGAAATGGTATGGTATCAGCCCTAAAAACACTGTAAAATGTAAGAATAGATGTTTTTAAACCTAGAGCAGTCACTAAAAATAATGCAAGAAGATGAGCTAAAAATCCAAAATAAAATGTGTCCAAAAATTTAAGATACTCCAATATAAGACTGGGCTGGAGAAGCATAGCATTAAAACACAAAAGAGACAAACATAAAAAAGCAAAATGGTCAACATAAATCATATCAAAATTACATTAAGTATTAATATATTAAACAGTCCAACTAAAAGGCAGAGATATCCAACTAAATTAAACAAAAACAGAAACAAAATATGCTTTTTCTAAAAGAGATATGCTTTAAATAAAAAAAATGGCTTCTCTGCCTTTTAAACATGAACTGACATAAACCAGGTTTGTCATCTACCAGAAACAAACAAGAAATACAGGATGTATGAAACAACAGACTTCAAGACACTGAACATCAGGCAATGAAAGACAATAATTACTGCAAGAATGTTCCCCAACATGAACAAGTTTGTTCATGTCTTATTTCCTGGTTCCTGTCATGCTTTGAGACCTTTATATTTGGAGGGTCCCAGGCTCTGTCCTTGGATCTCTTCTTTATCTCCCTTCATTGAAAAGTGATTTCATCTAATTCCATGGCTTTTTGCCAACTATAAAATATAACCACACCTCAAAACTTAATCATGCCTCTCTTTTAAATCCATCTCTACTTGGATGTCCAACTTATAATATCTCATTCTGAAATCTTGATTCCCCACCTCCCTTAATCTAATTCCTTTTGACGCTCTCTCCAATTCAGTAAGTGGCAATTCCATTCTGTAAGTTATTTGGGTCATAAACCTTAGAGTATCCTGCAATTTGCAACTTCCCCTTTAATACGACATGCAATCTTACACACTCTTATACATTACAGCATATTCTGTAGGCTCAACTTTGTAGCATGTCCAGAATCAAAGAACATCTAACCCCTACCATCCAAACTAATTCTCACTCCCTCTCACCAGCACTATTGCCCTGGCCTTTAACTGGTCTCCCTAACTCACAACTGCTCTGTTTTTCTTCTCTATCTTATTCTTGCAGTAATCATGTCACTTCTTCATTCAAAATCTTTCAAAATCCTTACTCAGAATAAAATACAATGTTATACCATAGCCCTCAAAGCCCTTCCTGATTTGTCCTCTATTCCCTCCATTTCTCATTCTTCTTCTGCTCTCCCCCTTACTCATGCCACCCCATCCACCTTGGTCTCTTTACTGTCCTCATCTCAGGGACTTTGCCTTCGGCTCAAATGTCACATCATCAAAGAGGCCTTCTCTGACCTAAACTAGCATATACACATCTCTTCATCCTTGTCTCTCTACCCTGATTTTTATTTCTAACACTTATACCAATTTTCATATTACATATTTATTTGGTTTTGCATCTATGATCTATTTGCCACTAATAGAATATAATCTCCATAAGAACAGATATTTTCTTTTATTAACTGCTCTATTTCTGTTATGGTTTATACTTAAAACATCTCCCAGAGAAGCTCACATGTGGGCAACGCAACCAGGTTTGGAGGTGGAACGTGGGTGGAGGAGGTGGACCTCTGGAGGTATGTCCCTGGCTACTTCCTCTCACTCTCTTACCTCCTACCACCATGAGCTGAGAATGGCTTAATCTCCTCCACCATGCCATAATGCCATACCACCAAGCTCTTCTGCCACCATGAGCCAACTGACCACAGACTGACCTTTGAAACCTTCAAAATATCTGAATCAGGAGCCACAAATAAACCTTTCCTCCTCTAAGTTGTGCTTGTCAGGTATTTTGGTCACAGTGATGAAAAGGCTGACTAAAACACTCTCCTATGCCTCAAATTGTGTCCAGCATTTAGTGGGTACTACATAGAATGTTGATAAATGAATAAGAGGGAAAGGAAGCAGCAAGACAAGAGGAAGGAAGAAGGAAAGACAGATAAGAAGGAAGAAGCTGAGTAGACAAGCCAGGGAGCTGAAACAAATATGGAATCTCATGTGAGTTATTGTGATCCTCCAGCGTGACTCCAAAATGATAAATTGGGGCTGCTTGAATGGATAAATAACTCTCGTCCTTTTAGTACATTTCTTCAATGCAGTTGTGCAAAGTGGGTTACACGATTCCCTGACAGATCATGTCACATCATCAAACCCAGGTTCAACAAGTTGACAGTACCTGCATCCAGCAGTCATGGCTGATTTTCTGAAGCCACATAACACCTAGAATTATGTGGTCTGCATGCCTGTGTCTCCCTTCCTAAGGAGAGCACCTGGGTCTTAATTGCAGTTTCATCATCTCCCAAAACTCGTACAATGCTGGCCTGAAACAACACAATAAATATAGGCTACATTAATCAATAAATTTATAAATACAGCAGGAGAGAAGGCAGTTATCAGTCATAGAGGACTTCTTAGGAGGGAGAAAGCAAGATAGATACTTAGATAGACAGATGATGATGATAGATAGATAGATGATAGATAGATAGATAGATGATAGATCGATCTATTGATACTATAGGTAAAAGATATAGGCATGGCACAGGTCCATATATAAATAGTTGTATAATTTATTTAATCCTCACAAAAATCCTCTGAATTGGAGAGTTTCTTCTTAGATGGGAACCTGAGGTTCAAAGAAAGTACGAGTCTTGCCCAAGGTCATACAGCAGGCAGGGAAATGGAAGAGGTAGGATTTGATTCCATATCTATGTGGCTCCAAGGGTAAGGTCATTTCCCCTGTACCACACCAGGCAACATGCAGTTGCTAAAGCAACACTGGTTCATTTTTTCCAGTTCACCTGGGCCACGCTTGCCTAGCCCAAGTGCCAACCTGCTGCCACCCTCTCATTTCAAGGCCACCTTCTCTCGGTCCTTTTGAACACCAAAAGGAGGTTGACTGTACACATGAGGATCCTAACTGATACAGAACAGTGACCAAACAAAAGTCTGGAATTCTTCATGTAAAATTTTGATCTCATCTCCTAATCTCCCTACAAAAATTCATCAGTTAATATCTACCTTGGTCACAACTCCTTTCTATCTCACTCAACCAACATATCCAGGACAGATCAATTCTACCTTTCTTCCTGCCTGTTCACCTTTCCCTGGGAAACCTAGATCCTCCTGTTAGCAATGCCTTAAGAGCCTCAGATCTAATGCCACGTCTTTGTTTCCTCTTTAGCCATCCATGCTGAACAATTATTTATCCTTTTAATTACCCTTTTATCAATTATCATTTTATCCTTTTAAGCACTGGGCTCTGTATGTTCCCTCTGGGGGGAGGAGGAGCTTCAAAGGAAGATTTCCTTTATATGCCTTAAATATCTGCACTATTTTTCATGAACAGCTTAGTAATTTGGACCATTCGAGAGTCTGTGGGAACATGGTCATTTCATTTTTTGGTTAATTAACAAGAATCCTTCTTTGTTGTGGAATGTCCACAAGTAGTCACTGTTTTCCCAAGTTAATTTTCCAGAACTCTGGGGTCAAAGCTCTTACTTAACACACCCTAGCTTCACCACTTGCTGGCCATATGACTTTGTATAAGCTCTCTGGGTCAATTTGTTCACAAGTAAAATGAGAATAATCTTTTCTTCCTCACGTGGTTGTTAGGTAGATTAGTTAAAGTGCCCAGGAATGCACTGAGCCAAGTTTATAGCCATTCATAAATGTTAGTTCTGTTTCTTATGTAAGGGACATGATGGAGGTTCTTGCCACAAAGACATATTACTGAACATTTTATTAATAAGCATCACCAAGCTATGTATCTAAGATCAATTTGTTCATAAGTTAAATGAGAATAATCTTTTCTTCTTCACCTGGTTGTTAGGTAGATTAGTTAAAGTGCCCAGGAGTGCACTGAGCCAAGTTTATAGCCATTCATAAATGTTAGTTCTGTTTCTTATGTAAGGGACATGATGGAGGTTCTTGCCACAAAGACATATTACTGAACATTTTATTAATAAGCATCACCAAACTGTGTATCTAAGATATAGGAGAATTCTAAGAGAAACCGAGTCAGGCCTGAACAGCAACGGTGATACCCCGCTAGCCAGTGTCCATTGCAGTGGGTTGGATAACCATTTTAAATTGCCAATGACCAGATGGAACCAATAGAATATCTTCATTACAACTCCTAAGTGTGTATGGTGGGTTGTGTTGTTGTTTAAAATAGTCTCTGCCTCTTTCAGTGGAAAGATTGTATTTCTCTACTCCACTGACCTCAGGCTGGGGTATGAGATTTGCTTTCAGCAATGAACTCTGAGCAGAAGTTTCCTGTGCCATTTGCCAGCAAAAACTTTAGGTGTCATCACACAATCCATGACTCCTCCAGCAGCATCTCAGGACGGGCAGCTCCTACAGCCTGAGTCCTGGGATGCAGAGATGCCGGAGCAGAGAGGAAGATGGCGTGTCACAAATGTGTAGTTTGAGTGAGAAATAAACTTCTGTAGTAATCCATGGAGATTAATGTATTTGCTGTTTTGAAACCCCTGATATCTGATTCTCTTTCTGATCTATCTCTTTCCCCTAAAAGTAGAGTGCAGATATAAATATCCAGAAAACAGATAGTTCTGGTAAATTGAATTTTTACTGAAACATTGCTGTGAAGAGATGTATAGAAGCTTATTTGCCTCAAAGAAAATCTAGTTATTGAAAGATACAAAAAAGGTTCTAGTCACTGTCCATATACATTTGTTCTTTTATTAGATGAATTGTGAAGGTGGGGTATAAAATATAGATAACATCAACAGTTTTTTATTGACAGAGATATATAAAAACTCATATACAGAGTGCTGTATAACTTTAGACTGTCAGTTTATTGTCTGAGAACACCATCTCAGCTTCGCTTCCACACCAAATATAAAGGGCTGTGCTACTTTTAATGCTGTTTTGATTGTTTATCTTGTCTTCATGCTCTTTATCTTGAAGACATTTCAATTACAGCCTTCTAAAATTCCACTGCATCTGGTGGCCTATAAGTGTAGAAACTAGAAAACTTATGGCACTTTCTGCAAGCCTTTTGTGTGCTGCTATATTCAAGAGTTTTGCAAAATAGAATAAATGTCAAATTTGCCTAAACGGCACCTCTGATACCCATTCTAATGAATATAATTATAGTTTAACATACGGGAGTAATCAAGTTACTATTTTCTTTGGCAGCTTCAATTCTGAAATTCTACATATTCTGAAAGCAGTATCTGCTAGAGAACATTATCATTGTATTTTATGATTGAACTTTTTTTAGTGAAATTGAAATATTGTCCTCCATCAATCAGCATCTATTGGTTGAACTGTACCTCGTACCACACGCTGTTCAAAGCACACCAAGCAGAGGAGTATGTCAACAAATCCATTCCTTATGTGGCTGATGATACGGATTAAAATTTAAAAGGTGTGAATCGGCAGAAACAGTTTAGGATTTGTAGTAGGCAGCCTCTAAAATGGTCCCCAAGGACCCCTTCCTGAATGTGGTGACTGAGTTCTAACAGAGAGTAGCGAAAGAGATGGAATGGGTGTGTTTCTGGGATTAGGTCATGGAAAGACTATCAGTTTGGCCTTGCTTGCCCCCTCTTGCTTTTTTACTGGCTTGTTCTGAAAGAAGCCAGCTGCTATGCATGAGGTGCCATTTAGAGAGGCCTCTGTAGCGAGAACCAGAGAGAAAGCCGTGGCCAGTAGCAATGAGGTATCCAAGCTGTCAGTCCAGCAGCCCAAGAGGAACACAATCTCTGCTCAGCCAGGTGAGTGAGCTTGGATGGAACCCTCCTCCCTCAGCTGCCTCCAAATGGTACCACAGCCCCACCTCACACCTTGATTCATCCTCCTAAGAGACCTGGAGACAGAGAACCCAGCTTAGCCACACCAAGATTCCTGAACATGGGAATTTTGAGATAGTAGATGTTTGCCAGTTCAAGCTTCTGAGTTTTCAGGATAATTTGTTACACCGCAGGAAATAATTTATTACTACTGGAAACTTATAAGTATTGTAAATATTTCTCTCTTTTTTCCTGATTAAACCAATATATATTTCTTTAGGCCTACTATATGCCAACACTACAGATGAAACATAAGAATGCATGAGCCATCCCCTTTGCCTTGGGAGCTTCAGACAGAATGCCGCTTCTTTGTTTCCTCTTTAGCCATCCATGCTGAACAATTATTCTTTTAAGCCATGGGCTCTGTGTGTCACCTCTGCAGACAGAATGTCCCTGAACGCTTGAGGATTTCAGAGTCTAGTGAGGGAGGTTCGCACGTCAACAATTCACAATATGACATCCAGTATTTACAACCTGAGTCTGAGGACCCCATTCGAAGAGGTCTTGTCATACCATCATTTCCATCACTGCCGTGCGCGGCTGGCTGTTTCCACACTCACCGTGGACTTTGGCCATTGGCCATTGATCTCTTTCTGTTTGTCTCCAGTGCCTTCAAGTGATTTCACATTCCGCTCCACGATTCATTCCAGAATCTCTCCTCCTAGTCCACCAAATGGTAAGCAACTTCAGGTGAAGAAATATCATTATTGTCTTGAACACAACAACACAGAACACATTCAGTGGCACGTCCAAGGTGCCCATCAGCTGCCTGTTTAATTGAGCTGAATGAGGAGCCTGGATTCCTCTGAGTCCCTGATCCTCATCTCTGGCATGTGTTTCACTCCAGCCGTCATCTCATATGAGCCACACATGAGGATTATTACTGCCCAGAATGATACCTTTAAAAGCATGAATTTTGAAAATCTACTCTCAGTCCACACCCTTCTCTCTATTGATACCCCTCCATTCAAAAGGAACTTCCTTTTAAAGTATTCTCCTTCCTCCGGAGTTCTCCTTCCCCTACCAGGACATTGTTGTATCTAATTCATATCAGCAACACCTCGTGCTCTACCCACCTGTCTTCTGCCGCCCAGTCAATCCCAGCCCGAACTTACTCCACTTACCTGTTGGGTTCACCTCTATTCCTGAGCAGTCGAGTGCTGCCGTGTGTCCGGGTCCATCATGAACGTGGGACTCTCCACCTCAGCCCTCCTCTCAACACTGCTCAACAATCCTCAGCTCGTTCCTCCCTGGTCTCTTCACACCTCTCACAAAAACTGTTTTAGACTCTGATCACCACCTTCCCTCTCTTTCTGTACCTCCATGCTCATCATTTTGCACACTTTTTGTTTTTAGTTCAATGAAACAATAACCAACAACCGTTAATACACAGCACTCACTACACGCCAGCCACCCTTCCTAGAGCTTTACTTTTTTTTTTCTTTTTTGGTACTGGGATTAAACCCAGGGACGTTCTACCTCCAAGCCACATCCCCAACCCTTTTTATTTTTTATTTTGAAACAGGTTCTCGCCAAGTTGCTATGGGTCTTGCTAAATTGCTGGGGCTGTCCTTGAACCTGCTGTCCTCCTGTCTCAGCCTCCCAAGTACTGGGATTATATGGGTATACCACCACACCCAACTCCAGGTGCTTTACTTTGAACCCTCACACCAACCCTATGTGGTAGGTACAAAAAATTAACAAGATTTTACCCAGAGGCAACATAGGTACAAAGAGGTTAAGTAACTGCCTTGAGGTCCTAACCCTGGGAAGCCATAGAGAAAGGAACTACGCCCTGTGCTCTCAGCCACTGGACTGCTTGGCCTCTTAAGAAAATCAAGTGGGACAGTCTCGATTTACCTTTGTCTCACTCCTGAACATCAGTATCTTAACCTGTTATCATGTTTTTACCACCAAGCTCAAAGAGGGGCGAAGGAACCAGGCTTAGCACTAAGAGTAGATTACTTACTCCTTTGAAACAAGAACAGAAAAACAAAAGGATGAAGTTATAAATAATGAAAGGATGTACCATAGTGGAAGATAATGAATCAACAAGAGTCCAAAAGGGGGGTTATATAGAAGGTGAAGTAAATGCCACTAAAGGATAATATTCATGGACATTTGTTGTAACACTCTTTGTTATAGTGAAAATTGCAAACACAGTATCTATCAATAAATGTGGAAGAGATTGCTAGATAACCACTCAACCTCCACTTTCTCCTTCTCTACTGACAGAATCCTCACTGTTTATGGTATCAATATGATATGTCAAGATATTATATTTTCCTTAATTGCTTATAAAAAGGGCCACTATGTGTTAAAATATGATAAATAAGATATAAACAGAAATTGTTAGGTAGAAATTGTATAAATTAGCCAGGCGTGGTGGCACATGCTTGTAATCCCAGTACTTGGGAGGCTGAAACAGGAGGATACGGGTTTGCTGCCAGCCTCAGCTACTTAGTGAGGTCCTCTACAACTTAGTGAGAATCTTTTTCAAAATAAAGAATAAAAAATAGGGCTGGGGGTGTAGCTCAGAGGTAGAATGTCCCTGCGTTCAATCCCCCGTGCCAAAAAAAAAAAGAATTGTATAAATTATTTGAAAAAGGAATTGACTTCACTGGCACAGAGTTTTCATTCCTTATCTTCCACTTCTTCCTGCTTGGAATGAAGATTTGATTGCTAGAGCTTTGACAGCTACTTTGGTACCATAATACTACCTTGAGGATAGGAGCCATGCTCAATGTCACAACACTGAAACCAGTCAGTCCCTGAAGACATCATGTGATCATCACACCGACTTTTACTATAGGAAAAAAATAGAATTTCTAATGTTTTTGCACTATTTTTTGCTCTCTGACACTAGCAGCCAAAAGTAATTCTTAACTAACACAATGGAGAAAAATATTTAATAAATTATGATGTATTCATAATTTAGAACTCCTAGACCCGGTCTTTTTTTAAAATGTAGATCTATGTACTATCGTGGTAAGATGTCCATAACACATTATCCAGAGAGAAAAGTAAGCTGTAAAGTAATGTATGACATATGATAGCTTTTTCAAATAAATTATAGATAGATGCATTTACATGTTTATTTAAAAGGGGGATTAGGACAATAAATTATAGATAGATGCATTTACATGTTTACTTAAAAGGGGGTTTAGGAAAATAAATGCAAAGTAGTCAGCAGTGGATACCTTTGGGGGCTGGGAGTTAAGAAGGCACGACTCTTTTATTCTTTTTTTTTTTTTTTTGCGGTATGGGGATTGAACGCAGGGGCATTCTACCTCCACGCTACGCCCCCAGCCCTATTTCTTATACTTTATTTTGAAACCGGGTCTCACAAAGTTGCGGAGGGCCTCACTAAGGAGAGAGAGAGACAGGGAGAGAGAGAGCGAGAGAGCTGAGGCTGGCCGCGAACCCGGATCCTCCGGTCTCTGCCTCCCAAAGTACTGGGATTACAAGCGTGTGCCACCATGCCCAGCCTATTTTATTCTTTAATCTGCACATCTCTTTATTATTTCAATGCTTAGCAACAAATATGTATCGCATGACTTGTGTTAGAAAAATAAGAGATGAGTTGGGTGTGGTGGTACACACCTGTAATCCCAGTACTTGGGAGACTGAGACAGGAGGATCAGCCTCAGCAATTTAGTGAGACCTTCAGCAACTTAGTGAGACCTTGTCTCAAAATAAAATTTAAAAAAAAAAAAGGACTGGGGTAGAATGCCCCTGGGTTCAACCCCTAGTACCAAAAAAAAAAAAAAAGGAGACAAAGAAAACAAGACAAGTCAATCCGAACCCATTTAACTCTACCTAGTGGGGGATTCCCTAGACAGTACTCTGCTCCTGGGGCACACAGGAAACTTGCAAAGAATGTTGTGCAGTGCTCTAAACATACCAGTGCAGTGAGTTAAAACACAGCCCGCCAAGTTCCGATTCGTTTGTTTTGACTTTCCATTGATTTTCATTCTCTTTGTACCTTAATTAATATTAAGACCAACACAAAATATAAATATCTGTGCAATTCATTAACCTGCATTTTTTTTTCTTATTTTTTGACGGAGTCCCAGATGTATACCTTTCCACTAGGCATGATCCAGGAACTTGGCAGTCCTGGGCCTCCACCGCCTTCCCACTGACTCATTCCTCTTGGGCACAGACAGCAGTGTAAACAATAGAAGCAATGCACCCAACTTGGAAAACTCAGCCAAAATGCTGTGGGCTGGGTAGAAAACACACCTAAATGCATCCCTTGGGAATTATTGGTAAATGCAGGAAGCCATTTGAAGTCTGCAATGCCAAATGTATAAGAGCTCTCCATTGTTCCACCAAAATAGATGCCCACAATGTTTCTGAGTTGATTGTTTAAGGAAATAACAAACATAGTCTATATGTCTGCGCAATAACGTTTTCAAACTCTGTATGTCTGTGCTCCTTACCATTTGTCAAGATGGGTTGGGGAACCCCAGAGCTGAGATTCTTTTAAAACTCTCAATAGAAATGGAAACATACAGCCAGGCGTGGTGGCACACACTTGTAATTCCAGTACTTGGGAGGCTGAGACCAGAGGATCCGGGTTCGCGGCCAGCCTCAGCTACTTAGTGAGGCCCTCCGCAACTTAGTGAGACCCTGTTTCAAAATAAAGAATAAAAATAGGGCTGGGGGTGTAGCTCAGAGGTAGAATGCCCCTGAGCTCAATCCCCAGTACTGCAAATAAATAAAAAAGAAATGGAAACATACCTTCTTCATTATTATACTCTTTATGAAATCCACCCTGATTGAGAATTAAAATCTAAAAATCCTAAGCATAATATTTTAACCAAAAAATGGGTTATTTCTTTCTAACATTAAGTTTAAATTAAATAAAATTAACACTGGATGTTAAAATATAATATTAAATTTCTAGTAAGGAAAAATTAGGTTACATTTAACTACAACTAACCTAGCTATGCAATACTCAGAAATCAATAGAACTAAGTAGAGTTTACTAGAAACACATAGGCTTTCTCTGGGCAGGAAAGGCTAGAAGATAGACCACTTCTATCTGACCTGTATCAAGTGGATAAAAAAAGAATCAGAATTTCTAGAAGGCTTGTATTACTCATTCTATGACTTCCTCTCTATTGAATGGAGAACTGAGGGGCATTGCTTCGTACATCTCAATTACATACCAGCATTACTTTTTATGGGATCCTCTATAAAGAACAGTTAAGAGTCATAACAACACTGACAACCTCTGGGAGACACAGAGTAAAAAAAGAAATGATGATGCATTTAATGAGAAAAAGAGCCAGATATTTTAAATGGACATGAAGATAGAAGAAACAAGTGGTGCTTCAACCTATAGCCCATTGTTTTTAGGAAAAACCCCAGGGCAGTCAGGTGAAGGATTCATTTTTGTGTAATATTAGAACAGCTTGGCATCTAAAGCCAGCATACTGATTTTAAAGTACCTGAAGCTTAGGGGTAGAACACCCACATTCATTCATTCTGCACTCATTCATTCAAGAAGCGTTTTGGAGCTGGGCATGGTGGTGCATGCTGTAATCCCAGTACTTGGGAGACTGACACAGGAGGATCCCAAGTTCAAGGAGAGCATCAGCAACATTGTGAGACTCTCAGCAACCTAATGAGACCCTGTTTCAAAACAAAAACATAAAAAGGGCTGGGGATGTGGCTCAGAGGTAAAATGTCCCTCAGGCCAGGCGTGGTGGTGCACGCTTGTAATCCCAGTACTTTGGGAGGCGGAGACCAGAGGATCCGGGTTTGCGGCCAGCCTCAGCTCTCTCTCCCTGTCTCTCTCCCTCTCTCTCTCTCTCTCTCTCTCTCTCTCTCTCTCTCT
>PVJS01047698.1:0-15348 GCA_004027185.1 Glis glis
ACCGGAGGATCCTGGTTCGCGGCCAGCCTCAGCTTTCTCTCTCTCTCTCTCTCTCTCTCTCTCTCTCTCTACTTAGTGAGGCCCTCTGCAACTTCGTGAGACCCGGTTTCAAAATAAAGTATAAAAAATAGGGCCGGGGGTGTAGCGCGGAGGTAGAACGCCCCTGCGTTCAATCCCCGGTACCGCAAAAAAAAAAAAAAATTTTAAAAAAAAAAAAAAAAAATAAATAAAAAAAAAAAAGCAAAAATACTATAAGCTCACAGAAATAAAGAGAACGGAACTGAAAATGACAATAGATGTGGGTGTCAACAAATGTTTCTGGAAGATGGGACTCACTGGGTGAGCGCAAATTGACTTACTGAAGCAAGGAAATCTGGAAGCTGACGGCTACACAGGCGAATGAGAACAAGAGGAAAGCTGATGGGCTGAAGACGGAGAATTGAGGGCACCAAATACCTCAGCAATCAGAGGGGAGTAATAGAGCTAAAACGTGCAAGACTGGCTGAAAGGCTGTTTGAGAATGCAGGCCCTTCCATTTTCTTCCACAGTATGGCAAGAGAAAAAGAGCTATTTCCTCTAAAAATATTGAACCAGGAAGGTTAGAGATTGAGGGACATCAAGTACAGTGAGAGAAAGGAAAGGAATGTTTCTGAAAATAGGACTATGAACAGCTAAATACTGAGATCCGCCCCGGGGACACTTTCTCCACACTGACAGCCAAGCCCAGCTCACTGGAGCATCATTGTCCTTTCTACCTGAACCATCACCCCAAAGACTGGCAGAGCCACCTTCCTGCTCCCTCAAAGGTGCCCTTAGTGGCTGTTACCCCAACACTGGCCCCATCTCCCACATCAGTTCAGCTGATCTGCACACCTCCTAACCCTGGAATTGGGATTGGTTGGAATGTAACTTTTACCTACAATATGATCATTATTATTACCAGTAATAATAACACTAATAGCATTTACAGGACCCTATAATCTTTCCAAAATAATTCTCATAACATGTTCCACTTGAATTCATCCATAGTACGGTCCTGCTTGGTAGATAAGGTCTTCCTCATGGCCTCTGCCCCAGTTTAATCCCCATCTCCTCTACCCAGATGACTACTGCCAACTGCCTACGTGGCCTCCCGGCTTCTGCTCTTGCCCACCCCACCACAGTCCATGGCCTAGAGGAAGCATCTCGTTATGTCATCCCTGCTTAAAATCCTGCAGACTTCCTGAAAATAAAGTCAGATTCTTAGCATAACACCACAGACCTTTCTTGATTCCTCCTCTATCTGCTTCTCCAAGCTCCATTTCTCAACCTTGTCGATGTATAAAACATTGCAACTGCAGGATGTCATACTCTTCCTTGCATCCAGGTGACTTGTTCTCTGCCTGAAAAGCTCTCTTTGCCTATGCCTTGTAAAAGCATATGGAAATCTGCATAAGATCAAATCACTGTGGAGCAGGTTCTCTTTCAGGCCCATCCCTGTTTGTAGGAACAAGGGCAATAGTATGAATTGAGGTGCCCCTTCCTCTTCTTTACCCACTCCACATCATGAGAGGCCTCTTCATATACAAGTGGTGATAAGAGCCCTCACATCCATGCCCTGTAAGTACCTTCCACAATGGCACTGTCTATGACCAGGAGGATGGACCTGGGAAAAGTTGTGGCAGCAATCTCAGGTCTTTTAGGTGTGAGATTCTAAGGTCACATGACCCAGAGTATGGTATAAAAGTGGCAAGGGCTGAGTCATGACATGCAGGTGGCATGGCTCCTTGACCCACAGACTGCAGGGAAGGAGGAGGACCAGAGTGTAGCCCTCTACAGCAGAGACCAGGTGGGCTCTGCTTCCTTGGTCTGGTGATGATACTGGTCTTTATTATATGACAACATTGAAACAAACAGCAAGAAAGATACCTACCCGTCACAGATAAAATTTCCTGGAGAGAGGAAGATCCATCTACCTCTTAAAGAGCTGTTGGGTTAAGGTGGGTTTTTGTTTTGAGTTTTTTGGGGGGGGTATTTTTTTTCCTAACCCAAATTCAAATTGTACATGATATGAAAAAGTACAGTTTACTAGAAGGGGAAAAACAAATCCTTGTTGTGTCTAGTTATATATGGTTGTAAGCTTATCTATATATAATATACACTATAAATCTTTTAATCAGGCTGAAGCTGAAAGGGCACCTTTGCCTCTGCAAAATTTAAGAAACTGCTAATATTTAATAAGCACAAAGAGAAACTGCATGAAAGTTTCAGAAATGTATTATACATGCCCCATGACACATCAACTCTGCTTCTAGGCACATGGTCCAAGGAAGCCATAGTATGAAGCATTATAGCATTATTTAAAATAGTGAGATCTTTAGAACAATCTAAATATGCAACAGTAAGAGACTGGATTAGAAATTATGGTACATTCATGATGGGATTTTATATAGTCTATTTAGAAATGGTAATGGCAAGAAATATTTAAAGACAAAAATATTAATGACATCTTTAAATGTAAAATATAGGTTGTAAAGCAATACATCTGTACAGGGAGAGAGAGAACGAGAGAGATCAATATGTGGAAAAAGGACCACAGGTATATATACTAAAAAACTAACTATAGTTAACTGATGAATATAATGACTTATTCTCTCTTATGCGATTCTATATTTTAATTCGTTTACAATTAAAATGTAGTATAAAAGCCAGGTGTGGTGACACATGCTTGTAATCCCAGTACTTGGGAGGCTGAGACAGGAGGATCGCAGGTTCGCGGCCAGCCTCAGCTACTTAGTGAGGCCTTCCGCAACTTAGTGAGAACCTGTTTCAAATTAAAGAATAAAAAAATAGGGCTGGGGGTATAGCTCAGAGGTAGAATGCCCTGGTTCAATCCCCAGCACTGCAAAAAAAAAAAAATATATATATAGTATAAGTTCAAGAAATTGCTTTGCTAAGACCTAAAAAAAATCATAGTTCTCCCCACTTTAGGATAAGGATAAGTTGAAAGGATGCCATGGAAGGATTATTCCATTACCGCTCACTAGCACCTCAGTCTAAATCAGTTCAGTGTCAATCACCTGGCAAGGCTTTAAAGGCAAGGGTCATAAGACACAAGCCTGATAAGTTCTGGGAAAGGGAAGGTCCAGAATTGAAGTACTGGCCAGCCCACAACTACAAGACGGATTCTGCTACAAAGTAGAAAAAGAAAAGTGGGCCCAGAAAAACGGGAAAAAAGATCAAAAGGAGGTGAAGGAGAATGGACAACACACTCTGCTGACTTCACAATCTGGCTCCGGAAGGGGCAGCTCCACATTTGAATTTAGCTAAGCTGCTGGCAGAATTCAGATGGAGAGGATTTATAAAAATACGATTTAAATTCAAAAGCCAAATTTTGTCAATGCTGCCACTTGAAATTGAGCTTTACTTGTAAAGAGCGTCTACAGAAATAGCATAGGTGATAAGTGGCTCTGAAAATTTTAACATCCAAAATCGTGTTTTTGCTTGCAAAACGTGTTAGCTAAATAAAAATAAGCACATTAAGTTCTTTTGCATTCAACTGACCCTACAAGAATTTCTCAAATCAACAGATTTTTTTTAAAAATAAATAAGTAGTATAACCCTAATAGTATCTCTTGTCATAGCTATACCTGTTAGCAAAGAAACTCAAAACATCCATTAAAAGGCTTCCTTTTCATTAAAAACAGTAGATATTTGTTGTTCTGTGAGCCTGGCATCCCATTCCCCTTTCTTCGGGTAATGATATGCATCCTACCCTCGCCACACTTTGGGGAATGACTCTAAGATTCCATGCAGTTCTGACTGGACAATTAATCACAGAACTACAACCCCGGGCCCGGTCCTAATGTGAACATGTTACCTGGCCAATTATAATAAATTATTCACTGGCACTAGCCAAATCATGGACCCACATATTTAAGAGTAGACTGGAAAAACTCCAAGAGATGTTCATCTTTCTGGCCAGAAGACTGAGAAAAGGGAATCCCTTTAGCTGGAGAATGTGTGTGCACATGGGAAGGGGGAGGTCCATGTGCTTCTTTTTCCCTCTTTTTCCTCTTCCAGCCCTGTCCCCAGACCAGCACTAGTAGAGGACCTGCATGTATGGCACTACAGCAATGCTAGCATCCAGAGAGGACACTTTTCTCTTTAGATAAAGGAATTAGAACAAGGAACTTCTGCTATGCAGAGAGTTCGGGAGAAAACCTTTGTTACTCTTTTCCTCCCTTCTGTCTTGTCACTTTATCCCAGTCAGGAGGAACTGCCCAACAGCATGGACGCTGGATCTATTCAATAACCCATTTTCTGGCCAGAGGAAATATAAAAAGGAGTCACTGAGAAAAGATCCCAGAGAGCAATGGAGAAGAGACTCCCCGTTCTGTGCATGAACCAACACAAGTCCCAGGTTCACCCACAAATTCTTCAAGCCAAAGAAGCACAGTGAAGGCATAAAGAACTGAGGGCAGTGTGGGTCCTAGCTCTGAATAACTTTGAGTGCTCCAGCAAGGAACAGACAACTCCCCTCCCTGGGGGGAAAAAATAACAAAAGCTTTGAAAACTGAACTGATAGTAGAACCACCGAACACAGAAAGCACAGAAGGTCAAAGAGAACATGTGGTCCGAACTTAAGCAGGTCAACTCCCTGCTAAAAAAAAAATAAGTCAGCACTCTACAGAGGATTTAAATGGATCCAGAGTCTCACAGGTAATATTCAAAATACCCAGAATACAATGCAAAAGGACCAGGAACATCTGACCAATACTCAAGAGGAGTGACAATCGACATATGACAACACCAAAATACCCTGATGGTTGAATTCTCAAAGAATTTAAAGCAGCTATTATAATTATCCCCCAAGAGGCAAAGGTACTCCAGGGCCCAAGGTCCCCAGGGCCACTCTGCATTTCAACTAACTCTTTGAGCTGTGCAATGAATACTCTGTTTTTAAGCTGTAGTGATGTGAGTTGGGTTGATGTCACCTGCAACTAAGGGTTCTGACAGGTATGTGAGATATGTCCTAGTTCTATAAAACTAACACATATTCATGAGTGTCACAAGTTCCTGACCAAGTAGATGATCATGGGAGTGATGACAGCTGCCACCCACTATTGATTAATCTATATATCATATATTTCATGTTAATGTCTTCACAAAGATCTCAGTGCTTTCCACCACCCTATGACTTAAGGGTTTTTAAATAAGGAAACGGGAAAAGATTTAAGCAACCTCTCAAGTCATACAGCTGATCTCTACAGTGCATCCAGGATTAGAACTTAAGTCAGTCTCTCTCCAAAGCATGTCCTCATGACCATTGTTGTTACCCTGTTAGATCCTGGGAGCTAATGCTAAACCCTAAAACTTTATAAGTAGAAATCAAAAGCTGAAGCCTCACTGTCCCCCTCTGAACTATATAGAAAGCTGAACTTGGCCAGCAATAGTCCCCTTCACTCTCTCTCTCCATACCTCCCTCTGTTCAGCATCATCATATCACCCTGTCCCCTGGGGAGTCAACAACACAAAGGAAATTTAAAAATAATTCTTCACAAGTTATTTGCTCCAAAATATCTTTCCTATCACAAGCCTTCTAATTACTCGCTTTGTTTGTTTTCCTCCTATGTTGGTTTCAAAATAATACTTAATGTTTTATTTTCCAATTACAGAACAATACATATTCATTGTGAAGAGTTTATAAAATATGGAAATCTACAAAGAAAATAATTATCTATCAAAATCCCACCAGCCAGCCAGGCACAGTGGCACATGCCTATAATCCCAGTACTTAGGAGGCCAAGAAAGGAGGATCTCAGGTACGAGGCCACCCTCAACAAGTTAGTAAGACCCTGTTTCAAAATAAAAATTAAAATAGTGCTGAGGAGTATAACTCAGAAGTGGAACACATCTGGGTTCAAATCCCAGTACTATACACACATACATACACACACACACACACACACACACACACTCACACACTCCATCACCCAGAAGTAACTAGTGTTGGAATATCAGTCATTTTCCTAAGCATATTTATTTTAAAAATTGAAATACTTACCATTTCAAGATTTTATTATGATAGCAATATGTATTCACTCTAGAAAAATTAGAAAATACAGATAAGGATGGGACTCTTTTCTATACCTTTCCCTTGCCCCATTTTTAAAAGCAATCTAAAACATGATCACATTGAGTAAGAAAATTAAACAATGATCTTTTCAAAAACCTAATTCACGCCTATAATCCCCTTATTTGGGAGACTGAGACAGAAGGATCACAGGTTTGAGGCCAGCCTCAGTAATGTAGTAAGACCCTCAGCAACTTATTGAGACCCTGTTTCAAAGGGCTGGGGGGTGTATCTTGGATGTAGAATGAACTCAGGGGCAATTTTTATTTATATATAAATAAAAAACTAATTCACCTCTGTGTACCTTGGAATGAATGAAGACAAAAAATAAAAGGTGCACTGGTTAGGAACTATGAAGCCTATTTGCCTTACTCTTTTCCCTAAGACTTGTAGATACCTTTCCTTTGTGGGAAAAATAAAGGAAAAATTTCTCAGTGATCTCACACCCATCTCTATGATCCATTTCAGAAGTATGAAGCAGATGGATTTGTCTTGGGAGTCTGAGAAGAACTTGATTCTAATCCCAGCACCCGTTTTCCGAACTGTGTGCCTTAGGAAAGCCACCAGACACCTCTGAGCCTTGATTTTCTTGTTTATCTCTAATAAAATTGTAACATCTTTCCTCCTCCTTATCTTGTAGGGCTGTAAGAATAAACAAACTAACTGGAATCACTATACAAATAAATATGTAATGATTATTTCTACACAGAGAGTAATATTTAGATTTGTGTGCCAGTAGACTCTTCCTGATTAATTTTCTTTCTGGTCATGCACTATACTGGGCACTAGAAAAGAAGAACTGCAACCTCTTTAGATCACTGCAGTTTGCAATGATGTTCCATGTGCATTTTGTGATTTGATCTTCATGTCAATACTGTGAGACACACATTACCATGTTTCCTCAATTCTAAGATGCAAATTTGAAGACTTCTGAAATCCACATCCAAAGAAACTTGTTGCTGGCTACGTAGAATGACTTAACTGTCACTGTCTGTGCCTGAGCAAACTTAACAATAGGCCAACTGTACACTCATTTGGTTATCACTTCAGCTGAGTTATGTGTATTACGAGAATTGACCTTTAATTTGTTGCTCACAGTATCTGAAAAGAAAATTTACACAGGAATTCAGTAAAGGAATCAAAAGTTAGTGTGTGCAAAAGACTGCCTCCACCACAAGAGATAACGCAATCAGAGGACAGAAATTGCCAATCCCCTCAGACTATAACATGGAATTTCAAAAACTAGAGCAAAACCACTCCATGCATCTTGCAGGACGATCAGTCAGATACTATCTGCACAACAGTTCTGAATAACCCCTAAGAGATAAGGTTTAACTGGAAGTGACAAAATCATGAGTGTAACCAAGTAGAAAAAAAGAAGCTTGCGGTCCTGTACTCACAAAACAGGACTCAGATCATTCCCATTAGGAAATGCAAATTTAAAACAAACAAAAATAATAAGAAATATAAGACCATGGTCCAGCCTTAAACCATGGGATGTTGTAAGACCTAGTGGGGGCTTGAGAGATGGAAAGCAGTTGGTTATTGGGTACACAACTAGGGTTACAACTAGGAGGAATAAGTTCTGGTGTTCTATGGCCCAGTGAGGTGACTATAGTTCACAATGCTATACTGTATATCCCTAAATAGCTAGAAGAGAGAATTTTGAATGTTCTCATCATAAAGAAGTGATAAAAGTTTAAGATGATAGATATGCTACCTACCTGATGTATATATAAATCAAAACATATTGTATACCATAAATATATACAATTATGAGCTAATCAGAACTTTTAAATTATTAATTTTTTAAATAAAAGAATTGTTTAAATCCATAAATTAGAAAATGCCTGAGCCATGTTGATCCAGAGCATGAGTTCACAAATAGAGAAGTCTTGGTGGTGAGTAAAGCCAGAATGTGGAGGGGAAAGCAAAGGGAGACCAGAGTAATAAAAGAGAACAAATAGGCAGAGACCACTGTCATGGAAGGCAAGACAGATGTACAAGCAAATGAAGACTGGGGTCCTAGGCACAGGACAGGGAAAGAGAAACGTCACCCAGTCTTACCAGCTGTGGATGGAGGAAAGTACTTCAGGAGAATCCGTATATATTTCAGGCAAAGGCACAGACTCAGTCTCTGACAGATATATTAAAGAGGAAATTATGTGAAATTAAAGTGAATATATTTGTGCAATTGTTGATCGGGTAAAAAAAATGATTATACGTTTAACACAGTGGAGATTTCTCCCACCCTCCAAGAAAGGGTAATAAAACACTGGCACATTTTAGAATAAAATGCCTTAAAATTGAGGAAATGTAACGTGATCACTCTGCGACTCAGGTTTGTGAGGTCTGACAGTATGTGTGAGGATAACTAAGAGTCAAAAATAGCACAAGTCTTCACTATATCACCGCTACTAATGTTAGGGATTCACCTATTCATATGTATTGTGAGTATTGCCCTCCTCCCTTACTTGCTTTTTGTACTTTAGAACTTCCTATTTCAGCTGGATCCCCACCCCCTTTCAGTCTTTTTGTGCATCTTCCCCAGTCAACTTACTTTCCCATTCTCCTTGTGACAATTCTAAAATTAACAACAATGCTTTCAAGTCATGCGCTAAAGTCCAGTCCCTTCCCTCTCAACAAATAGCCTTGTATCCTACCTTGACAAGAAGTAAAAGCTCTCCAGGCACAAGCGTCCCCAAGCTATCTTCCTTCTTTTGCGTGTGTCTGTGCATACACAGACTTACTTATATGTTGGCCTCCTTCCTGGGAATCTCAGATAACGATCCACCCTTCCTGTTTTCTAAAATGGGTATCTGCCTGTTCAAATCTCGTCCTCTCCTCAAACTTATTCCATTAGCTCTTCTGCCTCTTTCTTGCTTCTATAATGCCTCTCTTTTATCTGACTTTCCCCTCAACAGATAAATGATTCTCCCATTATTAAAAAGAAAAGAATCCCCACTGACACTGTGTTAGTGACTCGTCATTTGCTCTCCATATCTATTCTCCATGCTCATGTGCTCTGAGGTAGGCCTGGAGAGGCCAAGCCAATCTCTCTGTATTATATAACCTGGCTCCTTTGCCTTCTGGATTCTGGTTATGTTCATCACCAGCAGGAGAGTAGAGGGAGGTATTTATCTCCTTTCTACCTTCCACAGCCACTGAGCTTCCAGAACACTATTCTCTCCCTTTGCCTCTTCAGGCCCATGAGTTCAAGTAGTGTCATGATCTGTTCCTGCTAGCTCCTGGTGCTTCCCTTGTTGGACTCTTAGTGTACATCCCATGTCACTCTCTAGCTCCTCTCCATTTCTTCCCAGCCATGCTTCCTGAAAGCGTAGTGCTTCATTATCACCTCTCGTTCACCCCTCAAGTCACTATGATCTGGCTTCTGCCCCTTCATGAATCTACTACACTGACATCCCCACTGTGTCAGTCTAGGCCATTTATGATCTAGCTCTGACTACCTTCCAGCTATACCTCTCACCATGTGCCACTAAACCACGTACTCTAACCATAACACATGCCCCTAGCTATCTTGAGGCTCTTACATGATTCCTTCTACCTGGAGAGTCCTTCTCTTCCTAGGCACCTGATGAGCTCCTAGTCATTGTACAAGCCTCGGCTCAGGAAACACACCCTCTTGGGAATACTTCCCTTACTCTCCCATCCGCTACTATTCAGAACTAATTATTCCTCTTCTGTACCCCCAGATCCTCTATACAACTCTTACACTCATCACACAATATCATTGTGATTCACACTGCAATCCCACCAAATGATTGCCTTTCAGAGCAGAGCAAAACCATGTTCCCCAGAAAACAGAGCTGGAGGCAAAAGCCTATGTGATACCAGGTTATTGAGAAGTGCAATTTCAAGGAAGTGGGAGTGAGACAGGAGAGAGTCAACCTAAGAGAGTGTGTCAACAAGCTAGTCATGGCTTCCTTATAAGTCTTTGCTCAGATTTGCAGAATGCCCGCAGAGAAGGCAGTCTATAACTGCTAGATCTCCAAAGAGCCATTCCTGAAGTAGGAAAAAGGAAAAATTTACCCACTAACCCCCTTCTCTCATTTGTTATAGTTTGGCCACATGGGATTATCAACCTAAATAAGAGAGAGAGATTCTCCAGAGAATAATTATATTTGCTTGGGAACAGCAGAGCACAGCAATAGGGATATGTATGCCATAGTAAACTAAGAGCGTATTCAAGGAGAGTGAGGTAAGGGGAAGTTTTCAAAGTCAAAAGGAGGAGGATTATATAAGATATTTTGAAACAATAATCCTTGACCACAGGATTAATAACAGGGTGGCACCAGTCCAAGATTAAACACACAGTTGTTGGGCAAACATCCTTGCAGAAGTATTTTTGTGAAAGGTTGTAGTTCTGGCAGAATTTTGTGAATAGTTCCTATTAAGAGGCACAAATGCATGAGATCTTCTCCTTCAAAATCTTCCAGCCTTTTTTTTTTTTTTTTCTTGGCAGTATTCGAGATTGAACTCAGGGGTGTTCTACCACTGACCTACATTCCCAGTCCTTTTTATTTTTAGACAGGGCATTGCTGGCCTCAAACTTGTCATCTTCCTACCTCAGCCTCATGAGTAGTTTTGTTTTGTTTTGTTTCTTGTCATTGTTGTTGATACAAGCAACTCCATTTTGATTCTGACAACATTCACAGGACCTTATCTCATTGAAACTACCAGGTTCTTTCTTCAAGCAACATAAAGGACTATTCCTGCAGCAGCCCAGCCCACAACTGTGGGAAGGAGCCCAAATCAGACAGAAAGACCAGTGTGCAGATCTGAGATGATGCATAAACTCGATGAGGCTCAAGAATGTAGAACAGTTCTAAAAATATATAACTGGCACTTGGTAAATATTTATTGACTTATTTATTAGAAGAGGGAGAATTTGTGCCTTTACCTAATTGATAAATCTCAGTTGAGAGGTCTAAATCTCTCAATAGGTAGGTCCACATAGCATTAGTATCTTACATGGTACCAACTTGCAGCTAATTCTGGGGCTCGTAAGCCTTTGTAGTTCAAAAATTAGAAGGAAGGAGTCCAAAGTATTGCTAACAAGTATAACTTTCTACTGATGTCTTCCCTTTCAGAAAGAGACAAGCCTAACACTCATATCTAAGATGTTTTACTTACCAATCAATGTTTCTCATATTATCTGGATGGGACAGTCTTCAACATGCATGATTGTCCTCATGCAATCCAAATTAATTTTGTGGTTAACAAATAAGAAATTTTGCCATTTGACTAAAACCACTTTTTCTAATAGTAATATGTTATATAAATAATTGGAAATGAATTAATCTTTCATCGTGTTCAAATTTTACTCCATATTGATAAAAAAAAACTAACTAATTGAATGTTCATACTCCAAACTAAAGTAACCATTCTCTCTGTGGAACCAAAGCAGCTCTCCAACATTATAGTACTATTCACACTCATGTCTCCTCCTCTTCACCTACTTGGCACATCACTGACTAAAATCTAAGGAAGCCCAAAATTGTCACTTCAGTTGATAGCTTTGGACAATCTGGGCAAAAGAATGAAAAGAATTCCCACAGTTCCTTTTTGGATAAGAAGCAAGGAATCTAAAATCATGTGTGGTCACGGTTACTCAACCTCATACCTAAACTAAGCAAAAAAGGTAGGATTGGCCATTAGCCATTTCAACATTAAGGCAGAAAACTTAACCTGTGTCCACAACCTAATTCTGAAACAGTCAGGTAGGTCAGGGTCTGTGCTAATGATGAGTAAAAATCCATGTATACTTGAGATCTACACTCTGGGCTTGTAGTTGTAAATATATTTTCTTCTTCCTCCAAAGACCTTAAAATACAGCGCAAGGGCAATCAAAACAAACATTTAAGGAGAAGCATTTCAACAATAACGCTAAGGGAGATGTTTAAAGTTTAATTTCTGACAGTCGCCACAGATCATCTGTGAGTCAAATACTTAATAATAAATGTAAATATAGGCTGTTAGTGAAAGATGGCAAAGCCTTTATTCAAACAGCATGCAATCCAATGATGCAATATTGCTGAAGAATTCTGAATACCCCTTTCAGTTCATTATGATGAAGTTTGGGTCCTCCTGTAAGGGAATCCAAGAATCCAACCAAGACCTAGAGGGGGATTAACAGGCATCACAGCTCACCTCTCTTTGGAGCAGAGCCTGCTTGACAGCAGGGTGTTTGTCTTAGCTCGGGTGCTATAATAAAATGCCATAGACTAGATAACTTACACAACAAAAATTATTTCTCAGAGTCTGGGCCTTGTGCAGTCCAAGATCAAAGGGGTGACTGATTTGGATCCCGGTCAGGGGTCTCATTCTGGCTTGCAGACTGTCACCTTCCTGCTATGTTCTCATGTGGCCTTTCCATGGTTCATGCATGAGAACAGGGAAAGAGAGTATCTTCCTATTTTTATTTATTTTTTTGTTTGTTTGTTTTTGAGGTACCGAGGATTGAACCCAGGGGTGTTCTACCTCCAAGCTACACCCCCAGCCCTATTTTTTATACTTTATTTTGAAACCAGGTCTCCCTAGGTTGTCACTAGGTTGCGGAGGGCCTCACTAAGTAGCTGAGGCTGGCCACAAACCAGGATGCTCCGGTCTCCGCCTCCCACGTACTGGGATTACAAGCGTGTGCCACCACGCCCAGCTCTTCCTATTTTTATAAGGCCACTAATTTCATCATGAGGGCCCCTCCTTCTTAAAAAAATCTAACCCTAATTATTCCCCAAAGGCCCCATCTCCACAAACCATCACACTGAGGGCTCAGGCATCAACATGCATTGAGGGGAGATAAAATCTTCAGTCCACAACAGTGATGCTGTTTGGTATTAGGTATTAGGAAGAAGAGACTAACTCTTAGAGTTCTGTAGGTTTTTCTGGAAACTGAAAAGGAAGCTCTATTACCTTTGTGATATTATCTTTCCATCAAGAGGCAGAATTGTGTAGTGATAAAAGTACAGGACTCTGAAACTAGACTTGATTTGATTCATGGGCACCTTGCTTAACTGATTTTTACTTGTAGAGAGGGTTAATGATAACATCATCCTCAGAGAGTTGTGGAAATTAAGTGAGTTATCACATCTCTGTAAGTGCTTAGGACCTGCCAGATCAGAGTAACTGCTATGCAAGTATCTCCACTATTTACTATAAAACTGCTTAACGCTATTACTACAAAACAGTTTAAAATTTTAAACATTGTTTTCAAAAAGCATACCAACGACAAAAAGTATTATTATTACAGTCACCCTGTGTGTGTGTGTGTGTGTGTGTGTGTGTGTGTGTGTGTCCCTTCCTCTAGAGAATCTAAACAACCAAAGCAAGGAACGATGCTGGCTCTGTATAAATCTCATAACCCTATCATGGAGCCTTAAACTGCACACAACTGATGCACAGTACAAGATTTGCTGTGTGAAACAATAAGCCAAAATATATTCCACTCACCCCAAAATAAATTTATTCCCAAAGTTCAAAGAAAACAAAGAGCAAGTTAAGTTTACTTTTCTTTTATGCATCCAAGCAATTTAAGTGGAAAACAACCCACCCTGACTCAGAGTGCCACAAAACCATAAATAACTACAAATAAAAATTGCAAAGGCTCCTCATAAATAATGAAATATCCTCATGTTATTAAAATAAAATGAACACATGAAGCTAACCAATCACCTATTTTTGTGAGCTTCATAATTAGCAAGCCACCAGATTGTAGTTATTTTTTAAAGATGCAATTTTAATCAATGTTGACTTTATTTCCCTTTTAAATTATGTAGGCTATATGCTCTGGGTTCCAAATTATCTGTCTGTTTAGCTATAACGAAGAAAGTAAAATATGCACATACGAAATATGTGCATATTTAGAGACTGGAGAGTCTTGCACACTGGCTTTTGGCTAGCTTGGCTGACAATCCAGGAAAGCTTGAGGCAGGCGGCCGGCAGTGAGCTCGGGGTGAGGGGCAGTGGGCTCTGGACTGCAACTGCATTTCAAAGCCCTCTGAAGAACTATAAGTGCAAGCAAGCATACTAAAGAACGGAGAGCCCCATCGTAAAAGTAAATTTCCACATATTTTTACCCCTTATATCTAAAGAAAACTGCCAGTGTGACTTAATAGAAATGATCTTATAAATCTTAGTTTCTTAAGAAGTGACTGAAAAGAAATTCCTGAGAACTGATTTCCATTTTCAGCCACACTTTATCTCTACAGGGCAGCTCTGACCACCAGTTCTGATGCTGGCTGCAAGCAACTTGCCTCTCTGCTCCAAAGTGGAACGCCCTCATTGAGTTCCATTCTTTAAACCAAGATCTGAAGGAGCAGAAAATTAACAAATAAAATACAGACAGTCTCCAATTATGATGATTCATCTTACAACATTTCGACTTCACTATGGTGCAAAAGCAATGTGCATTCAGTAGAAACTGTACTTCAATTTTAGAATTTTGCTCTTTCCCCAGGCAAGTGATATACTGTAGGATACTCTCTCACTATGCTAGGCATCAGCAGCGAGCCACAGCACCCAACCAGCCATGGGATCACAAGGGTGAAAAATGACACTCTACAGTGCACTGTGTTGCTAAACAAGGATGGTTGCTAGGCTAGGTGCATTAAATGCATTTCCAACATACGACATTTTCAATTTGTGATGGGTTTATTGGAACATAACCCCGTCATAAATTGAGCAGAATAGATATAAAGAAAATGGCGTATCATTAGTGTGGAACAAAATTATAGCCCCTAAAATTCAAAATTATAAATGCTCTATTATGGTTTAGATATAGAATGTCCCCTGGAAGAGCTCATGTACTGACAATGCAAATTGTTCAGTGATTAATTTCCTGTACTTTGGAGGTCTTGTTGAGGAAGTTTCTACCTGGCCTATATGATGGAGTGTTAGACCTATGGCTTCTTCTAATAATTTCACAGTCTCTGGTCTAACTTCCAGGTCTTTGATCCATCTTGAGTTGACTCTTGTGCAGGGTGAGAGGTAAGGATTCAGCTCCATTTTTCTACAAGTAGATAACCAGTTTTCCCAGCACCATTTGTTGAAAAGACTGTCCTTTCTCCAACGTATGTGTTTGGCACCTTTGTCAAAAATCAATTGGCTATAAGTTTGTGGACTTGTTTCTGTATCTTCTATTCTATTCCACTGGTCTATGTGTCTGTTTTTGTGCCAATACCATGCTGATTTTATTACTATAGCTCTGTAGTATA
>PVJS01047699.1:0-12500 GCA_004027185.1 Glis glis
GACCACGGAACATGACTGACCACTGCGCCCTGCTGCCCCGAGGAGCTGTGACTGGGGACCATGGGACATGACCACTGCGCCCCGCTGCCCCGAGGAGCTGTGACTGGGGACCACAGGACGTGGCCACTGCGCCCCGCTGCCCCAAGGAGCTGTGACTGCAGACCACAGGACGTGACCACTGCTTTTTTTTCTTTTGTGAAATGGGGTCTCACTGTGTTGACCAGGCTCGCCTCCAACTTGTGAGCTCAAGGGTTTCTCCCTAATCAGCCTCCCAAGTAGCCAGGACTACGGTGTGTGACGCCACACCCAGCTTTGCTGCTTGCCCGTCTTTCTTTCCTTCTTTCCTTTCTTTCTTTCTTTCTTTCTTTCTTTCTTTCTTTCTTTCTTTCTTTCTTTCTTTCTTCTCTCTCTCTCTCTCTCTCTCTCTCGGTACTGGGGATTGAACCCAGAGGCCTTCTACATCCAAGCTACACTCCCAGTTCTATTTTATTTTTTATTTGGAAACAGGGTCTCGCTAAGTTGCTAAGAACCTCACTAAATTGCTGAGGCTGGCTTTGAACCTGCGATCCTCCTATTTCAGCCTCCCAAGTACTGAGCTTCCAGGCACGCATCACCATACCTGGCTTGCTGCTTCTTTCTTCAGCCGTTGGTGGCCGATTGGCCTCTTGGTGTATGTGGGAAGGGCCCCGGGCTCATTTGAACAGGCTGCAGAGGCCCCAGTTCCATTGGCAACCATCTCACTGGGCACAGAAAGTTAGGGGCGGCTGACAGAGGACCGATGGTCCCCCCTAGGATTTGACTGGTGGTCATTTGAAAGCCTGTGGACTCATACCTCCATCCCTGACCCCACCCACCCACACTTTGTTTTACAGGTGTCATTTGTTCACGAGAGAACCCTGGAAGCTATCTGTTCATTGAAAATCTTTCCTGTGTTTTTTCTTTTTCTGTGAAGAACAAGTGCAGGGTCCTCCAAGCCACGCACTTGTCTCAGAATATCTTATTGAGCCGTTTGGGGACCTCATGTACATGTGTGCAACTGCACAAGGTCACCCTTCGAACTGCATTATGTTTTCTTCTTTTCATTTTCTCTTCTCATCTTTTCTTGTCTTCCTTCCCTTTATTTATAAAGGTGATGACGAGAGAGTAATATTAAGGCCACAGCTGGGTCAGTGATGCACGCCTGTAATCCCAGTACTTGGGAGGCTGAGCCAGGAGGATCGCAGGTTGGAGGACAGCCTCAGCAAGCAGTGAGACTCTGCAACCTAGTGAGACCCTGTTTCAAAAACAAAAAATAAAAAAGGGCTGGGGGTGTAGCTTGGAGGTACAGTGCCCCTGGGTTCAATCCCCAGTAAAACACACACACACACACACACACACACACACACACGTCACAAGGGGAGGACCCAAATGTTTACCCTTTGAAGGACTTTGCAAACTCTTCCTGTGTGTGGCAGCTAATGAGCTTCCTGATTCTAGAAACCTCTGAAATGGCTTTTCAAACCCATGTTGACAGTTTCCTGACTACCTGTATTAACTGATGTCCCTGAAGTAGTCCATGCTAATGATAAATTGCTGCTTCTCATGAACCTGTTGTCTGTCATCTGGAGACACTTCCGTGTTAGATATTTATTTGCATTTATAAAAAAACCCCATAACAGCCCATTAATTACCATGGAGCTCCTGGAGAACGGCGAGGGGCTATTGCATCGACAGCACTGTTAACCCTGTCCACAAACAAACACATACCCTTCAGGTTTACCTGCTTAACTTAAACTATAATTACTGGGCAATCTAGCAACAGACAAGTGTAGGCGCTAATTATCCAAATGAGACTTGGAATGTTCAGTTACCCAGTTATTTTTAGCTTCTTAACTCTTACTTCCACTTCATATCCACAGTCAATATGAATAACTTGAGTCTGATGAATTGGCTTACAAGTGCTTTTCTTGGGAATATTTCACGCAGGAAGCGAAAGAACACTTAAACACACCCGTTGTAGCATGAACTCTTAACTGTCTATTGGAAGGAAGCCGGACCCGGACGCCCGCGGCCAGTAGGTGGCAGTGTGGACCAGAAAATAAAACTCTCGACGGCGCTGCCACCCGGCTTCGGGGTTAGACACTCCAGGTCTACTTTATGCTGCTCAAGAGCTTTCGAGTTAAAGGGCCTTGCGTTGTCCAGGCAGAATGACTTCTGACGAGGGCTCGAGAGCGTCACCTGGTCTGCACGCCGCGGCCCCGTGGGGCAGAGACCTGGGAGACCTGGGCATCGCGGTGACCTCCCTGGGTGACTCTTGGGCTTAACCAGGACATTCAGGTTTTCAGGTCTCTTGCTCTCCTCCTGGAAACCTCGCTTTTTTTTTTTTTTTTTTTGCTTCCATCCAAAGATTTATGGCAACTTTATTGCGAGCCCATGGGGAGGGGCTGTCAAAATCTTCCTAGGGATGCATGCAAGAGAGAAAGAGATTTTATTTATTATTATTATTACTACTATTATTTGAGACAGAGTTTTCCATGTTGCCCAGCTGGCCTCCAACTCCTGGGCTCACGAAATCCTCTTGCTTCAGCCTCCCGGGTACAGGTGCAAGAGAGATTTATTTTAAGGACCTGGGTCAAAATCTGAAGGTGTATCGGCAGGTTGGGGAGCCAGGGAAGAGTGCGGTTCTAGTCCAGAGGCTGAGTGCCTGCAGAACCCCTTCCTGAGGCAGGACAGTTTTTCTGTAAAGCCCAGCAACTGATTGGATGAAGCCCACCCACATTGTGGACAGTAATCTGCTTTACTGAAGTCCACTGATGCAAATGGTCACCCCATCTGAACATAGCTTCCTGTAAGCATCTGAGATGATGTTTGACCAATGTCTGGGTAGTGTGGCCTATCTGAATTGACACATAGAATTAACCACCATCCCTAATATAATTAACCACCATCCCTAATATTTTTCTCTTGAAAGGATTTCCTGAATGCTCAGAGCGAGTCTCAGATGGGTAGGAACTTTATATATTCTCGCACATTTAGGCAGAAAACTCTTCACATAAGGCAACATGGCAGCACGCCAGTGCCAGGCTGGGAGGCCGACTCCAGCACTGGTCCCGTTGCTACCGACCCATGTGTGGCGTTGGAGGGTACGAGGCCCCTTCAGTCTGTGGTTTCCTCGGCTACTAGACTGAAATCCCCAGGGAGCTGGGAGTCCTCCCGCACAGGGCTGTGACTCACTGAATGCCACAGTGAGAGGCCAGAAGTGGTGGGGGCGCACGCCTGTAATCCTAGTACTTGGGAGGCTGAGACCGGAGGATCTCAGGTTTGAGGCCAGCCTCAGCAACTTAGTGAGACCTCAGCAACTTAGCAAGACCCTGTTTCAAAACAAAAAATAAAAAAGGGCTGGGGTGTAGCTTGGAGGTAGAAGGCCCCTGGGTTCAATCCCCGCTACCAATAAAGAAACGAAGGCCAGGAACACCACACGAAGGCTTGTTGGGCATCAGGCTTCAGCCCAGCTCCTGGAGCATTCAGAGACATAGGCTTTGAGGGGTCAAGGCAGAGATCCTCATTATGGGTTAAAAACGAAGACCAAAGTCTGACACAGAACTTGGGGTGCCTTCTGTTCTATCTTGTAAAGGACAGCGACAGCTGTGGGCTGCAGAGCTTGTAAATTGCTTGCAAATCGCAGGCAGTTACCCCTTCCCTGTACCCACGCCCTTTTCAATATGACTTTGTTGCTCCTCCGTCAAAGGGCAGAGTCTATTTCCCCACGCCCCCTTTTTTGGTGGTGGGGGGGGTTTGAACCCAGGGATGCTCTACCACCGAGCTACACCTCCAGCCCTTTTTATTTTTTTTATTTTGAAACAGTCTCACTAAATTGCTGAGGCTGTCCTCAAACCTGAGATCCTCCTGTCTCAGCCTCCCAAGTACTGGGATTACAGGTGTGCACCACTGCTCCCAGCTTTTTCCCACCCTTTGAATTCGACTGATTTTGTTTTGATTCATAATATGAATTCGACTTGTTTTGATTCATAAAATGTGGTGGAAGGTACGATGTGCAGGCTCTGAGTCTAGGTGTGAAGAGGTCTTGTATGCCTCCTCCATCTTTCTTAAATCCTCCCCCAGTGAAATAGCCCGGGGCAGCCTGCTAGAGAGTGAGGGACAGGTAGCCCAGGGACCTCACTGCTCTGGTCACCAATCAGACAACCGCAGATGCAGAACCACCCGGGTGCTGGCGGCTGAGTGCAGACAGATGTGCAAGTCCCCTGAGACCGCAGGAACCACCCAGTGGAGCCAAATGGCCACTCCAGAGAACAGCGAGCTGGATAAACGGCTATTGTTTGAAGCAGCTGGGGTGTGACTTGCTGAGCAGCAGCTGAGCGCAGGGGCTGGCCACCGTTCTAGCCACCGATTTCTTTGCGGAGGGGAATGGCTCCCGTGGGCGGATGTACAGTCCACGCGTCCACTTCTGACCCCACGCCCGGTCCAAGGCATTCAGCTCTGCCGTAGGTCCCAGACTCCACCCGGTGGGAGGCAGTCACAGGCACCTACCCGCCCAGTGGGGGGCAGTCACAGGCACCTACCCGCCCAGTGGGAGGCAGTCACAGGCACCTACCCGCCCCGTGGGAGGCAGTCACAGGCACCTACCTGCCCCGTGGGAGGCAGTCACAGGCACCTACCCGCCCTGTGGGAGGCAGTCACAGGCACCTACCTGTCTGGTGGGAGGCAGTCACACACACCTACCTGCCTGGTGGGAGGCAGTAACACACACCTACCTTAACCTCAGTTCTGGGGCTGGGAGTGCCCCTCAGTGGCAGAGCGCTTGTCTAGCATGTGCAAGGCACTGGGTTCGATTCCCAGCACTGCAAACAAAACCAAAAACAAAACAAAAAAACAATAACCAAGCTCTTTTTACCCCCTCCCCTTTGGGACCCAGCGCAAAGACACCATAAGAATAATCGGACTCTGGAACATGACGTCCCAAGTGATGCACGCAGGGCGCCTGCGCGGTCCACAGCACACACCTGGTTCTCACTATCCATCGCGGTTGGACTAGACCCGCACTGCGGCTTTGTCCCAAGTCTTTCCAGGCTTGGCGTGCTGACCTGCCCACTTCCTATCTGCCTGGATTCCTGCCATGAACTCCGCCCTCCAGGTGGCACCCTGCTCTGTGCCCCCGATTGTTCAGGGGTGAATGTTCAAGTTATGGCTCATTTGATGCGCCTGGTGAACAGCTCACTCAAATCACTTACTGCTTTTGGCAAATTAAAATTTGGTATATTCAGCTGGGCATGGTGGCGCACACCTGTAATCCTAGTACTTGGGAGGCTGAGACAGGAGGACAGCCTCAGAAAGTAGTGAGACTGTCATCAGCCTAGCGAGACCCTGTTTCAAAATAAAAATAAAATAGGGTTGGGGGTGTAGCACAGAGGTAGAATGCCCCTGGGTTCAATCCCCAGCACCACACACACACACACACACACACACACACATTGGTATATTCACACAATGGAATTTTACTCAACCATTAAGAAGAAAAAAATTATGTTCTTTGTAGTTTCCTACTACAATGGATGGAACCAGAGAATACAATGCTAAGTGAGATCAGCCAGTCTTAGAAAGTGTGTGCTTTCTCTCATGTATGGAAGCTAGAGAAAATAGGAAATAAAAGGGCCTTCAGATAAATAAGGAGAGAGCAGTAGAGTAGTGGAAGGGGACTGGGGGAGGGCAGTGGGGAGGGAAGGGAGGACTGAGGAAGGAAACACTCAAATAATGCCATGCTCCTATACGAAGACACCACTCCCAACCTCACGACCATGTGTGGGGAGGCGCGGGTGGGACCCCGCGGGAACACACCAAGTGCTGTGTGCGTGTGTGTTTGTGTCACTTTGAACTTCTCTACGATGGATAATTACAATGCGCCAATACATGTGTATTTTGAAACCTGGCTGGTGGTTTGGGTTACATTGCCCAATAACACACCATTAATAATAACACCAATAACAGAATAACACACCATTCTCCAGTATCTGCATCGGGAGAGTTTTGGAGTCCACAGAGCACTTTTCACGTGATACTGACTGAGTCAGCGGCCCCCCGCGGTACCTGACATCTTACAGAACATCCGGGGCCGCACCCTTCACTGTCACTGAACGGACGCCTTGTGCCTGTGTCACGGGTCTTCACTGTGAAAACCAAGCAAAACCACGTTCTGTGGCACTTTCAAGATGAGTGATGGGTTGTCCGACCTCCCTCCTCATTCGCTCGCTTGCACGTGCAGAGAAGGAACTTACAACAGCTATCAATATTCCCATCTTACAGGTGGGGAAACTGAGGCCTGAACTCTCATGACGTGTCAATGGCAGATCTGGGAACTGAATTCAGTGTTTAATTCCAAACGCCATGCTTTCTGGAGTGAGAGGAGAATGCACAGGCCTGGCAGAGAGTCCGCAGTCCCAGGCCCTCGTTTGTGGCCCCTGGAGCCCATCCGCTGGGGTGGCATGGTGCACGGCGCGAGGCGCTGGATTAGAGATCTGGGGTCTGTGAACCGAGTGGATCTTACAGCAACACATTAGTGTGTTATAACAGGTGAAGTGTACTATAACAGGTGGAAACTGTGATGCTGCGGAGGCTATAAGAAAAGACAGGAGATCCTTCTGCCTGAGTTGCTGGTGTGGTATCTGGAGCAGCCACGCAGTTAGCCCGCAGCACGCAGGCACACAGTCCTGGAGGGCGGTGTCTTGTAGTATCAGGCAGGGGAGAGGAGGGAACCGGCAGCAAGGGCTTGTCCTGCACACTTCCTGGTGGAGCCGGGGCTTCAGAAGACTTTTGGGGTATGTGTACTACAGCTTATATTTCATGTAAAATTTTGTGCCTTAAAGAAATGACTTAAGCCAGGTACGATAGCATGTACCCATTGTCCTTGTAACTCAGCAGGCTGAGGCAGAAGGATCTCTGAGCCACATAAGACCCTGTCAAAGAAGGAGGAGGAGGAGGAGGAGGAGAGGGTGAGGGGAAGGGAGAGGGGGAAGAAGGGAGGAGGAGGTGGAGAAAGGAGGAAGAAGAGAATGGAGGAGGAGGAGAAGGTAGGAGGAGGAGGTTGGAGGGAGGATAGGGAGGAGGATATCCCTTCAGGTGCTAGTCTTGGCTTTGTGGCAGCCCTCTCCCCCACAAGGATCTTCTCCACTGCACTGGCTGAAAGGAATGAGGTGAGGCGAGGCGGGGTAGAAGCCCCCTGTCACTCAGCGGGGCCTCCCCTCCTCCCTCCGGCCTGCCTCCTGCAGTCTTTCCCTCTCTCCTCCTCTTTGGTGCTGTCTAGAACTGAGGACAGTCACTTGGCTTCCTTCCTCTCTCCAGATAAAATACCTCTTTTCAGCCTCAGCTACTTAGTGAGGTCCTCCATAACTTAGTGAGACCCTGTTTCAAAATAAAGAATAAAAAATAGGGCTGGGGGTGTAGCTTGGAGGTAGAATGCCCTTGGGTTCAATCCCCAGTACCGCAAAAAAAAAAAACCTCTTTTCTGATGCAGGTGTCCCAGTCACCTTCGTGTCTTGCTAGAGACCTAATTTTGTTTTCTCTTTAAAGGCCCCGGTGTGGCTTCAAAAGGATCATGTAGACCCTTCATATAATCAGCTCCAGAAAATAGCTCAGATTCTCAAAGATGGATCAACAAGCCAAATATCTTTTTTTTGGTGGTACTGGGGATTGAACCCAGGGGCATTCTACTTCTGAGCTACACCCCCAGCCCTATTTTATTCTTATTTTGAAACAGGGTCTCACTAAGTAGCTGAGGTGGGCTGCAAACCTGCGATCCTCCTGTTTTAGCCTCCCAAGTACTGGGATTACAAGCGTGCGCCACCACACTCAGCCCAACTATCTTTTGATAACAGCTACTGATGGCTTTGCTGTTTTTATTTTGTATACTTATATGTACATATTTTTATTCAATTTAAAAGTTTATTTTCAGAGCTGGGGATATGGCTCAGTGGTAGAGCATTTGCCTAGCATGTGCAAGGCCCCAGTATGGCTACCAAAAATTAATCATGTTTATTTTTATTAGCTAGTTTCTCCTTTTTGGTGTGACATCATTCTATTATTGAGTGTTACTTCTTCAAACATTAATAGATTGATTTAAAACATTTACTTAGTTTGTCTGGTGGAGAACTTGGAGTTCCTTTTTATTTTGTTAGGAATGCCTTGCATGCCTTCTGCAGTACCCAGTTTTTTCTGGGAACCTGGTAGCTCTGTTATAGTGGCATGCTGGGGAAGGAAAACAGGTCTTCAAAGGAGCACTTAGGGGCAGCTTTTGTGACCCTTCCCTTGGTAGGTGGCATCATTTGGTTGAAATCATACAGCAGTGTTATTACACATGGCCCAGCAGGTGGTTTGAATGGATTATCTTATTGTTGCTTATCTAGGAATTTTATCTCCCGACATAGGCGAATGCAGGAATGGGGGCTGGGGTAGCCTGGGAGATGGAACTTGGTGGTCCAGGTATTGAAGGGTAGAGATAGACCCAGAATGGCCAATGACGGCAAGCCCATCTGGCTGGGACAAGACAGTGCTAGGCAACTAGCGGTCACCCGGGCAACCATCGGGGTTGGGGTGAGTCCAGCAAGAGGTGGCAGTGGGTGCAAATGCTGGGGCTGACGTGCGCACAGAGGCGAGCCACAGAGATAGGCAGTGTGCAGAGACCCAGGCAGGTGGTTGGCCTTGGACATCTGTCAGCTGCAGGGACAGGACACCAAGCCACGTGATCATGAAAAGCCGGAGGGCATTCCAGGGCCAGGAAGATGGGAGCCTGTGGAAGTCGTCAAAAAGGAGGCAGGAGCCGGGCATGATGGTGCATGCCTGCAATCCAAGTACTTGAGAGGCTGAGACAGGAGGATCTCAGGTTCAAGGCCAGCCTCAGCAATTTAGCAAGGTACCCAGGAACTTAGTGAGACCTGTTTCAAAATAAAAAATAAAATAGGGCTGAGGGTGTGGCTCAGAGGTAGAACAACCCTGGGTTCAATCCCCAGTGTCACAAAAACCAAAGCCCAGCTGACCATGGAAAGGGGACCGAGACAGGTGTTTTCAGGTGGGGCCCTGGCTAGACATCACTGGATTTAAGAGTAGGGGCGGGAGATTATCAGGCCAGGGGCTGCTACTCCCCAGCCCGTGTGCATGCACAGGGTGTGTGTGATAGCATGTGTATAAGGGTACACAGCATGCATGGGTGTGAGCCTGCGGGTCTGGCAGGGTTATGAGCATGTACGAGTGTGTAAACCTGTGTACGGGCAGCTGAGATGTCCCTCTTTGATGGCCAGAAGTTGGAGAGCTATCTCAGAGCAGTGACACCGTGTACGACGTCCAGACATGGCTGCTGGTGAGACAGATTCCGGAGTCCTGTTTTTATGTGTTTAGGGGTCCTTTGGTGCTTCACCTCCAACTGTGGGATGGGCACGTTGACAGGTGAGCTGGGACAGGTGAGCCCGGACAGGTGAGCCGGGACACAGCTCCAGAGAGGAGAGCCGGAGTGCTTCTGTGTTGTTTCACCATGCTGGGGCCTTTGCCTGGGTTTTCATGACACCAGGAGAGCGAGGGTTCCCCATTTTCCAGAAAACATGGTCTAGGCTGGGGGGGTGTAGGGAAGTGGCTGTCAGAGGGATAGGTCTGGAAAGTAAGCCAGAACTTGGATTTTATATACAATTTTATTGGTGCATTGTAATTATACAACATAGTGAGATTCAAAGTGAATTAAAACGCAGCAGACACACATGCACCACTATAGTATTCTGACTTGAATTCTTTGGGAAAGTAGCCAGTCATAGGGGGGTTCCTTTCCTAGTCTTTGGAGGAACCCCCATACTGATCTCCACAGTGGTCGTACTAACTTATAATCCCACCAACAGTGTGTAAGAGTCCTATTTCCCCACATCCTCGCCAGCATTTATTATTGATTGTATTTTTGAGGATAAGCCAGAACTTTGAGTGACCTCAGACTCAAGGCCTTGCCCCTCACTGAGGGACCAAAATCTCCCCTCTCCTGTTTGGGTTTCTCCTGCCGGGACCCAGCAGCAGAGGGTAACAGCCTTCAACAGCCCGGGTGACTTTAGAATAAATAGCTGGGCCAGGCGTGGAAGTCAGCGGGTCTGGCCCCATGAATGGAGCCCTCAGTGTCCCTGCTGAAGAAGAACTGCTCTTCTTTTGTCTGTCTGTCTTTAGCTCTCTGTTATATAAACATCTGGAGGGCCAGTGTCCTTTTCGCCCTCGTGAAGGAAGAATACATCTTATATTCCCCCACAAAGAGGCAAAATGGTCCATGGGCTGCCGCAGCGTAGGAACTGAAACATCTCTGTGTGGAGTGGCCTGGCCTTGAAGGAGTCGCTCGTGGTCTATGAACCTCTGTTCTTCCTTCTTCCAAACATCTGTGAAGCAATGAAATGATATGCGTGGAGACTTGAGATTCCCTTCCGGATTGTTCTGAGTATATTTGTTTTTCCATCAGCGGCCATAAAGAAACAGGTTCCAGCATCTAATGGGAATGAAATTGCTTCTGTATAATTCTTCAAACCTTATTTTTGTCTCCCTCCACGTATTAAGTAGCCTGCCAACCACTAAACTGCTCATGTCCATATTTGAAATATTTTCTGTTCGTGGTTATCTGTTTGTGGACTTTCTGGGGTTAGGAACACACACACACACACACACACACACACACACACACACACCACAGCCAACGTTTATGATCTGATCAGTGTTCTGTCCTTAAGATGAAATGAGGGATTTGATTATTTACGCACACTTGGGCTACATACAGCCTCACTACCTCGAATGCGGTCCACAGCCCAGCAGTGTGGATGTGACATCACCCGCGACCGGTTCTCCTCACACGCCCCTGACTCAGAACCTGCCCTTTAGCAAGATCCTCAGGAGGTTCCAGAGCACATTAAAGTTTGGGAAGAGCCGGGCGTGGTGGCACATGCTTGTAGTCCCAGTACTTGGGAGACTGAGGCCAGAGGATCCGGGTTCGCGGCCAGCCTCAGCTACTTAGTGAGGCCTCCGCAACTTAGTGAGACCCTGTTTCAAAATAAAGAACAAAAAATAGGGCTGGGGGTGTAGCTCGGAGGTAGAACGCCCCTGGGTTCAATCCCCAGTACCACACACACACAAAGAAGTTTGGGGAGTCTTGGTCTGAAGTCTCTGTGTGGCTGGGTGGCTATGTTTCTGGCTCATGGATCTCCATGAAAACACATTTAAAAGATTTTGTAATCTCCCCAAATTAAGGTTTATAAAGAGGGTTAAGATACATTGAAACTAGGTTTTTGAGACTCTGAGCATTTTTATGCTTCTAGCATTGGGTTAGACGAGATGCAGTCAGATGACATGGTACAACGACTCAGAGCTGGCCTTTGTGTTCAGATCTTGGGGTCAACACTGGCTAAAACCCTAAAAACTCATCGACTGTTGTGCATTCTTTGAACTGCTGTACTCTCCTTCCAAAGTTCTATGATCAGAAAGATGCCCATGGCTTGGTAATTTGATATGTCTTCTCAAACCTTGAAAAGCAAAAACGAGACGAGAAGACATATTTCTTTGAGCTCTATCCCTGGGCAGAGAAATTTCTGGAACTCCAGGCCTCTCAACATTTCCCAACACCTGAAGAGCAGGTGTCTCGGCTTTACTTGCCAAGGTCTCCCAGTCTGAGCATGTGCCTCCCTTCTGCCAGCCCCACTGGCTGAGGTCTGTGGTTACTTTCTGCTACCAGTGGAGCCATGTGAGTAAGTGAACTGGTTACTGTCATCAGTGTCCCTTCCAAGGGAGCTCTTTCTTGTTGGTCCTAAAAGGGCTGGCTCTCCTAACTCATGGCAGTTCTTTTCACGGCTGCTGGAGATATCCAAGCCACCACCCGAGTTATTCAACTATTTATCCACTAAATACCTCTAATCATTGGTAACGTGCTCTACCAGGTTCATGGATGGATCTTTAAGCCTCATCTTCTCATAGTCTTCTGGTCCATATTTTTATGACTGTGTTTTTATTTAATAAATTTTTATTTTATCAAAGTATATTTAATTATTTTAATTCATTTTTGCAAAGATCCATATCTTGTATGAAAATATCAAGAAACAGTGATGCTTTGTTAACACATCCAAATTCTGACCACAGTCCATTGGTAAACATATATTGAGCACTGGAGAGAAAGTTACAGTTGGTATCTAAGGAGAGTTTTTGCAGCTGTTCATGGAACCACCTGTCACATGGATTAAGAGCCACTAGACCAAGAGACAAGGAATGAACTAAGAGATAAGAGATCTCTGGGTTTTCATTCTGTTTTGAGAGTTTAAAAAGCAATAGAAATCCTAGTTGAGCTTTCGATTGCAGGAAAACCCAAGGAGAACGTGAGAGATGGGGGATATAGAAAGTCACCCCTTGGGTCTGTATACATACAGCACCTTAGAGAAGAGGGAGGGAATCTCAGTTGTCTAGACTTTTAAAAATGGAGGGCATGCTGGATATGGGGCAGGTAGACTTAATCACAC
>PVJS01047700.1:0-15346 GCA_004027185.1 Glis glis
AAAAAAAAAAAAAAAAAAAAAAAAAAAAAAAAACAGATGGATTCCGCCTTCTCCCTGCTTCTCCGCATCTCCTGTTCCATCTCTATGATGACTCTTTGAAAGTGCAAGTGAAAAACAATTTCCTTTGCCACACTTGGTTTTGGGTGCCGCATAGAAGGGAGCATGCTCTTCCTGCCCCAGGTGACATCTCTGTGCAGGACCTGACTCTCTGGCCTCTGCTCTGCAGGTGGTAGAAGTTGACTCATTGTTTATTGAACAAAGTGAAAAAAAGTAAATGATTTGGTGCCACATAATTATAATTCAAGAATAAAAGGCCTTTGTCCTGCATTATACCCAGTACCATAGGCAGATGGGTGTTTAATAAATGCTTTTTGATGATAGCAATGATGAGGGAAAGTATTACTTTAAGAGAAGGTGTTGGGTTATGCTGGCAGGGTCATGAAACTGACCAGTGATACACTCTTCGGTTTTGGATAAAGTCATCCAGACTTACAAAGCCTGTGCTATGTACTTCCTTAATTTCCCACAGTTGAAATTGCTCTTGCAGATTAAACAAGCAGTTTTGTCCTAAAGACCATGCCTCTTGGGGTTGTTCTTCTCTGCGGATTATGGGACTATAGGGGACATCTGCCTCTTTCCATCACCTGCAGGACCCAGTGTCCATTGGAAGTGAGGCAGCCAGCACTGTTTTGCCCTCCCCTGGTCTTACAAAATTCTCAGCAGAGCATCAAGGAGCAGGAAGGAGCGCTTCCCCTTATATTTCAAAGGACACTTGAGAATTCTCGGAATAGCTCGTGGAAGGGAATGATGCTCCAAAAGGAATTTCTATGGCTGAAACCGTCAGGGCGGTGTGTCTCAATACTGCTCTAATTCCTTTGGCTGGGGAATGGCAAGACCACCTGCTACTCTATCTGTAGGATCAGAGTTTCTGCCTAGAAGGTAGGCTGTCAAAGCAAGAAAAGGAAAATCTTCCCAAAAAAGGAAGTAAGTATTGGTTTGAATTCAGCACATAATAGGGATCCCCGGACCTCCTTATGCAAAAAGGAAATGAGGCCGGGCGTGGTGGTGCACCCTTGTAATCCCAGTACTTGGGAGGTGGAGACCGGAGGATCCAGGTTCGTGGCCAGCCTCAGCTACTTAGTGAGGCCCTCCGCAACTTCGTGAGACCCGGTTTCAAAATAAAATATAAAAAATAGGGCCGGGGGTGTAGCTCGGAGGAAGAATGCCCCTGGGTTCAATCCCCGGTACCGCAAAAAAAAAAAAAAAAAGGAAATGGGACTTAATGACTTTGAGACTTAATGACTCTGATGACAGTCTCTGAATGATCTTCAAGCTTGAAATAGGGCCCCCCCTGAATTGTCTTAAACTGTGCTCAAAGGAGACTCAGTCCACTCACTTCTCTATGGTCTCGTGACTCAAACCTTCAGGGCTCCCCAGCAGGTACACCTTTCACATCATATAGTCCTCATGACATCTCTTCTAGGTAGGTATGATCAGCCCAATTTTACAGGAAAAAAAAAAAAACACCCTGAATCTTGCAAACATTGGCCTTAGTACAACATCTTTCTCAATTTAGAGCCCTGCAATCTCTAGTGAGCTGAGATGCCTTCATTCCAAAACACAGATATTTGATGCTTATTAAAAAATAATTTGCCTAGTATGGTGGTGTATACCTGTAATCTCAGTACTTGGGAGGCTGAGACAGAAGAATTGCAGGTCTGAGGCCAATCTCAGCAATTTAGTGAGGCCCTCAGCAGCTTAGTGAGATCCTATTTCAAAATAAATAATAAAATAGGGCTCCGGGATGTAGCTAAGAGTTAGAATGCCTGGGGTTCATTCCCCAGTATCAGACACACACACACACAAAATAAAAAAAATCATTTAACATTTTAACATTGAAATCCTACACTTAATTAGCACTCCTTTTTGGGTTTGGATTTTTTTTTTTTTTTTGGTTTGGAGTGCCATATGACAAAGAAACCCAAAGATGTTTTGGGAAGGCAGAAGTTGGAGGTTTATTTAAAGAAGCAACGGTGTATTTAGAAATACAATAATGTGGACATGAAAATCCACAGGAGAGTGGCAGAAGGTTTGCACACTGATGCCAGCTGTTGGGACCTACCAACTCATATACACTCTTTCTTCCAGATGGTCTTAGATTCCTCGTGGATGAGAATTTATTATACACAGCAATTTTATAAATAAATCTGGTCTTATTTGTAAGATGCATATTATACTAATAAAAGAAAAAGAGAGCTTTTGAGAAAAGCCCTAAGTATATACTTTTTAAAAACCTCTATGTTTCATGAGTGAGAGGCAAGGATCACTGAGTTCAAGTAGTTTCCAGTTTGGATCTCCTCTATTTCTCTTAATTAGTCTTGTTTCTTGACAAAGAACTGTATTATCAAGGAAACTTTTCAAGTATGCATGCCATGATTCTGAAATTCAAATAAAGTTGAACAAATAATTTGTATAGTTGGTTGGTGCATTCTACTCTGTAGGTGAACACAGTCCCAGTCCTCTGTAATGTTGTTCAGTGCAAGCTACTATGAAGATAAGAAGTTGTTTAAAAATCAACACAATCGAGCTGAGTATGGTGGCTCATGCTTGTAATCCCAGTACTTGGGAGGCTGAGACAAGAGGATTGCAGGTTCATGGCCAGCCTCAGCTACTTAGTGAGGCCCTCTGCAACTTAGTGGGACCCTGTTTCAAAATAAAGAATAAAACATAGGGCTGGGGGTGTAGCTCAGAGGTAGAATGCCTCTGGGTTCATTGCCTGTACCACACACACACACACACACACAAAAAAAACACAATCAAACAGGGCAAAGGATGAAACAAAGAGTGTGCCAATGAACATAAATGTATGAGTTTAACTCTTATTAGAAAAATTCTTATGAATGTCATAACTAATATTTATTTTAGTGACATTTAAACATTATTATTCATATATTAGAACAGCTAAAAGTTATAGTCATTGTCATTATTCAATTATATTACAAATGGCAGTCCTGGACCAGGGCATGACTTTTCCCCTTGGTTTTTATTCATAAAAATCGATCTTTTTCTTAGTCTCCCTAAGAGTGATATCTAGAATTGGTTCAGATCACCGGTTTGTTCAGACATCTCCTTGAACAGTAGGGCAGCCCTTTTAGGATTTTGCTTCTCTTAACATAGACAGGTTTTGGAAAAATGCACCAGCTGATTTTTTTCTAGCTCTACCTGGTCATGTAGACACAACTGTGGTCTGCAGTTGAATTTGGCAGCCATATGGAGTCTGAGGCTCTATACAGAGCATCCAAATTGGCAACTCTAACTACATAGTTGGGACTAATATTACAGTGAACAAGTATGCTCTGGGTGAAATGCATCAGGCAGAATTTCTGGAATCTCTACAATTCAGACATATTCTCACCTTCAACCCCCCCCCATTTAAAAGCCACTTTTTAAGAAATTAGTTATTTACAATTAGTCTTCTATAATCTTAATTTATTTTTCTGATACTCTTATAGAGCCATTCTCGAGGCCATCAACACCACACACACACACACACACACACACACACACATGCACCCATATGCACACACGTGCGCGCACACACACACACAAGCACACACACTCTTCATCCCCCATTCTCAGCCATTATTTGGATTCCACTCTGTCAAATCTACTATTCTTTTTGCTTTGCTCTCCATCTCCTTGTAAAAAGAAAACACCACAAACCACCCTCCCATTCCTTCCCTTCATTAAAGAAGTGGTTGTGAAAAAGTAAATAAAGCAACAAGAAATGAGGAGACTCATTGTGTTGATTTTGGAGAAAGTGTGATAGGGATTTAGTGCATGCAATTCAACTCTGAGGATGTGTTAAAGTCAACCATGTCAATCAGACACACAAAAGCAAACCGCTCAATTGTTCTGCTTCCTTTACATATTGCAACTTTTTATAGCATCTTCATAGGAATGTAGGTCTTTCAACACAGCCATCTGATCTTTCTTATAAGGAGACAGGATGTGTTCTAAATTATATATCTGATACATACACATGTATAGATGCATATTTTTCCCGTAGACAGCTGCTCAGATGTTTTCAGATGCATCTAACTTCAGATCTAACTTCAGGCGATGAGATCACACTGGGACCCAGATTCCCATTGCAGTCTGATCCATCAGTTGTTGGGTTATGGGATTGTTTTTGATGTAGAATTGGAATCATGGCTGGTAGAAGCCTAACATTTCAATTTGGGCCACTGAGAACTGTCTCTGCATTGTTGTAGCCAGCACAGCACTGCAGACTGCACCCCATTAGAATGGGGGAGACCTGAGGGTTCTTGTTGATCCATTACCACTACACACACACACACACACACACACACACACACACACACACGAAGCAGAATTCTATGGACTCTCATGGGAGAAGGCGGCACTTGACATGCATAGAGATAGACACACTAACTTCTGAGCTGTTTGCTTGCAGGACTTATTTGCTCTAAGACTGACAGAATAATTCATGACTGCTTTGATCAACATTCATCCTTCATTTAGGATCATGGTTCCCTGTAGTCAAAATTGACCCGTTTAAGTGTTAAGTCAATTGAAATAAAATCAAATAAGCAATTTTGTTAAAAAAATAAAAACAGAATTAAGTGATAGTTGCATATAGTTGACCAGGTCCATTGATGGTTTTGTGGTCAGATGGACTCAGGTTAGAACCAACAGACAGGGAAGCTCAAACGCAATTGGCTTACAAGGTTAACCATGTAAGCGCATAAAGTAGGCCGAGTTCAACACACCTTCACCCAAAGGGATACCCCACTCAGTTCTGGCAGTTACAGCCAAGTGTGGGAATTTGGGGTCTAGTAATGACAAATCTTTTGATTTTCAAAGATAATATCTAGGCCCTATGTATAATGTCCCCTTACTCATTTATGTCATATGGCTTCTATTCATCCTTTAAATTTTGTTTACATATTATCTCTTCTAGTAAGCATTCCTTATCTCCCATGGCAAGAATGAACTGTTCCATACCCACTCTCATATTCATAGCATGTTGTACAAACTTCCAATACTGATTTTACTTCACTAATAATGTAGTAATGACATGTTTAGCAATCATCTCCCTGTCTTTACAGTGAACTGCTCATGGAAGGCTCTTTGTAGCACTCACAAAACACAGTTTCTGGTCCCAAGAAGATGTCACATAATGCTGAATGTTTGAAACAAGGTTATGGAGGCAGAGCCTGAGTGCAAAGGTCTTAGGTTCTTAGATTTGATTTAACGGTTTGGCAAACATTGGAAACAATGAACAAGGAGGGGCAGACCTTGACAAAGTTTGTCACGAGCATTCCTTACAACTTTCTTAAATGCTCTATTTTTCATTGCCACATAGTACATTCCTTTTCCTAACTTTAAACCCAACCCCGGTACAACCAAGTTGCATCCTATTATATATTACATTAGACTCTGAGTTTGGGGCAGGATATTGTCTTTGAGTCCTGAGAGTACAGTGCCTAGAACATAGCTCAATAAATTCTCTTATAAAGGAAGAAATGAGTGAATGGTTAATGCATTTATCATATTGCTTTCTGTCTGGGGAAACGAGCCTAGAGCAATCCTGGAAGGGGTGTGATCCTGGGAAGGCATTTAGAAAAAGAGGCCACAGAGTAGGGAGAAGTGGGTATGGAAGATCCCTACATATGAACATTGTTCATCTCATAATTTCCTTGGAATCAGGGCTTTACCGGAAGGAGAACTTGATCCTAAAGAAGGGCCCATAGCTAATGTTTTTGCTGGCTACCTAACTTCATAATTAGACTTTAGTTTTCTAGAATCCCTTTCTTTATTGTGTGAGTTGCAAGTCTCTGACCAAGGCATAAGTTCAACTCCAGTTGCTCTACTTAACTGCCTTGCTTGTGAGATGGGATCAAGGTCAGCTTCACACAGCCATTTGGAAGCTCATTTCAAGACGTCTCGTGTGGAAAGGATATCAGAACAAGTTGCTGATGGCGCCGCCTACTCGGGCTCTCATTGGGTGATGTGGCTGTGATATTTTGCCTCAGAACTGAGTTAATGCAACGTAGAACATGTTTTCCTGGAAGGCAAAGCAGTTTGCTTGTGTGTAGCGGACTGTGCTTGCTCCTCAGCATGAATCATAAACAGACATTTCTCAAGCCACATCACTCCCATTATGAAGAACATTATTGGATTTTTAGTCTTGGGTGGGGAAAGAAAAAGTAGCCTGCAGCTACAGAGCATAACAAAATGCTGTTGTCAATTTCTGGTGTTTGGGTGATGGGTTGATATTACTCACTGCTACTAAGAGTAGTAATTATGTTATAATATTGTCCCTTTTGTGCCCTAAAACAGAACCCTATGAGTAAAGGAAGGGTGACTTAATGGTCTGCTATATTCAATCTGTCTGGATTTTCATGGTGTTTAAGTACCACTAAAAGGAATTTAATTAAGGTATAGTAATAAAATAATAATATTGCAGCAGTAATTGCAACAAAGGAGACTGAGTTCAATTTTTTTTTCTCTGCTTCGCTGTGCATATAAATGCATTTCTATAAGACTGCATGTGGGAAATGCATGCCAACATCTATAGATCACCATGGAATTCCAATTTGGGCCACCTTTGCCATGCACAATCTTGTGAATTTGACTTCATATGCTCTTCAACATAGGACAAAACTGGGCTCTCAGTAATAGTTCAAGAAGGAGTGGGAAATCAAGACTACTTGCATAATTGAATAGAGATCCATGTTTGTTGACTGCTGTTAACGTTTTTACATCGTTTTCTTATGTGAGATCTCCTTTATTTATTCCTCTACTCACTCTCTGTGTGTGGTAGAGTTAAGGTCAGTATCTTCTTTTATACACAGAGGAATTAAACAACAGAAACATCAAGTGACTTGTCCCTGGTCACCTAGGTAGTTACTGGCATAATAAGGGGAGACCGCTGGCTGGTATCCAGACATACAGCTGGTGATAGGTGTTGATGAAAGTTGCAAACACAGAGAAATACACTTTTGAAAGTAGCACATTTCCATCTGGAGTGATCCAAGGATATTGCTGCTTAAACACCAAAGGATGGGAGCATGACTTAGACAGCCATCTCTGTATAAAATCAACGTGCTCTATTATTCCATGTGGTGATGGCTGTGTCAACATATTAACACAGGCTGCTCATGAGGTCAGTCCCCAGAAACTTAAGAATGGGAAGCAGTACACAGAGGCAAAGATGGAGGAGAGCACAACTTTTGCCCCACCTCTGTCCTGGTGTGAACCCCTGTCCAGGTTAACTCATTTACCTGGGGAAAAGCCATGAGTACACTCAGTGAGGCCACATTATTTTCTGTAACAGTCCAGCGGGCTTCCTATGTAGTCATAAGAGTTATTGACTACTGTTGAATAAATAAATCACTATTGTCCTTATAGCTTTGCTATGTTAACCATTAGTGAAGCAGTTTCTCCATAGGGTCAAATTACCATTTGTTATACAGAGTATCTGCTCTTTTAAGTTTTGACCTAAGGTTCATATAGGAAACTTGGATTTCTTTCCTGGATCCATGGCACCTCTCTTATGCTTGGCAGTAACATGACCTCAATTTCTCTGATTTTCTGAATAGACTACTACTTCTTTTATATGCCTCCTGAGGTGAATTTCATCAATGCCATGTAGCCTATAATTCAAGCCGGACCGTCCCAATGTGAACTCAAAAGTTTTTGAAAATCCACTTCATTCACAGGAGGTGGCAAGACAGAGATGGAAGTCTGTTTTTATTTATATAAATTGCAAGATCAACATATCTAAAAGACAGTAATGGCTTCCTCCTGCACGCTTCTGGATGAACTTCAGTATTTTGTTGGTCAGAATCCATCTACTTAATCTGGAACTTTGTTTTTGAACTTTTAAAGTCAAGTTTTGAATATACCCTATGGCCCCATAATTAAATCAGCATTTCTCAAAGGTCTGAGAAATTCTGGGGTATCAAAACTTTTTTTGATACTAGGGATGAAACCCAGGGGCATTCTACCTCTGAGCTACACCCCCAGCCCTTTTTTCTTTATTTATTTTTTACATTTTGAAATAGGGTCTCACTAAGTTGCTGAGGCTGCCACAAACCTATGATCCTTCTGTCTCAGCTTCCCAAGTACTGAGACTACAGGCATGCACCACCACACTCAGCTAAGAATTCTTTACCATAGTTTTAAAAATTTGTATTCATGTTTTAATAATAGTTTGAAAAGTTAATGCAAGCATGTAGAGGATATTTGTTGCTGGTTTTGGGGCATATCTATTCTTATATTTTCTTGATAACAGTACCACGGATTTCCCTTAGAAACCATTTCTCTTTTTCCAGGCATCCGGCAAGAGTGATACGAACCCCCTTCATGGATCCTGGCATTAACTTTGATTGTGATCAGCGGATCCCATTCCATTGGCCTCGGGGATGATCTCGTAACCCAATCAAAGCCAATGGGGAGGGATTACTAGGGATTCAGATATGACCCAGTTTAAGTTCGGTTTTCTTTCATTTGCAACTAAAAGAAATACTGACAGGTACATAGATCATTTGGATGAATTTAGTGCCTGTGTTTGTGCTTATGTTTCCAGTATCTTTCTTGCCAAGTAGTACTGCTTTAATTATCTCCAGCTAATAAGAAAATAATAGAGGCCGATTTAATATGTAAATGATGCACATTTTATAAATGAAGTTTTTTTCAGTAATCCAATAGAGAGAAGTGAATCATCAAATGACATCTACTTTTATAAGTCTGAAGAACCTAAAAGACCTGTAACATAGGTATGAATGCTGGACTCTGATGGGAAGCCATGATTAGCGTGCTGCTCAGCACTGCACCACGGTCCATCACATTGAATTAAGGTTGCTAATTAAGAATTTATTGGCTTAAAGTTTTATTTGTATTTAATTCTAAATTTTTTTAGTTGCTCAAAAAGCCTAAGTGTAAGGGTTTTTATATCTATAAGCTCAAGGTTGTACAGATCTGAGTGACATTAAAATAAAATTAACACCAGGGGCTCAAGGGGAAACGTGTTTTTTTTTTTACTACAGAGAACCTGTTCATTTCTTGAATTTTAGAAGTGTTGCCATAAATGGTAAAAGGTGCATTTATGTTAAAAGAGACAGACTATGGGATTGGATAAACATCCTCCTGTCTGGAACATTACTGAATTGTACCAAACTATATAAAAATCGACCTCTAAAATTCCAAGCCTTGAAAAGGAGCCTCTCTCTTCTAAGGAGGACTAAATGTTTTGCAAGCATAACTGTTCTCATTTGCAACTCACCTGTGTGTGAGTTCATTCAGCAAGCTCTTGGAACAGATGTGGAAGGGAGCCGGAGCTAGGCAAGCTCAGTTCCACTGGTGGCAGGAACAGATCATGTTGCCTCAACCCCTTTTATAACATTTATTTCTAGAGAAAAGCCAAGCCCCAGCCCAGGTCGGTGAAGGTGAAGTCAGGTTGTGTAGTGCTTGTCCTTTTTCTGTAAGGACTTGACTCCTACTGGGCTGGTCTTCGGATCAATGTCTACTCCACCTTGGAAGTCATGAGTGGTCCCAAGGAACAGGCTAAGTTTTGATTTCCTGTCACTTGCACTGTGTCACACAAGGAGCAATCTTTTTCTAGAAGGAGCCTGTGGATGTATACATCAGTGGCAATCTGTGATTACCTGTTGCAAGAATAGATTCAGGTCAATTCGGGTCAGCTCAACAAATACTTTTCCAAGTTCCTATTATATGCCCGGCCGTATGCTTTATACTTGGGGGACACTGAAATGTGATTCTTACCTTTGAAAAGTTTGTGTTATGGAGAAAGAAAGATTTCAATGCAATGGGGGTAATCACAGAACACTACGGAAACCCATCTGCCCACTATTAGACAATTCATTGGGAAAAAGGAAGGTAAAACTAATTATTTTTACTAACGCACACACATAGACACAGAGTTGTCTGACTAAATCTTTTGGCTTTACAACTGGGTGCACTGGCATCTTCTTAGATAGACTTAGGTAGACTTAGATGATGATAAATGAAAGACGAAGACCCAACTGGGTTAACAATACATGAAAGCTGCTGTTAATTTTCGATTCTCCTATTTTAAAGTTGTCAGCAATGTTTTTGGCGAGTTTAACCTTGCTGTTTAAGAAAACATATTTGGTGAGACAACGACAGTTTTAATTTCCACACCTGTGTGCAGTGGAAAGGACTCCTTCTTGCCAGCCAAGCTATAGTTGCCCGTCCTGGCAGGTTGAAGCCAGACTTTGCTGTGAGTATTCATTAGACTCCAGCATCCCTTGCTCACTAATTCTGGGTAAATTTTAAGCTGTTGCTCCTTCAAGTACTGAAACCCTCAGACATAACAAAAATAACGTGGGGAGGAGGCGGCTGTCTTTGTTGGAACCATTTGGCAGAGAGAAGGGCTGGGGTGGGAGTGTGGATATGGGTGGTTGATGAACGAACAGGAGATTGCAGCCTGTAGGGATTGTACATTTTCCCCCCTCGGGCATCATAAAGAGAGTGTTGTAGTTTCAGAGCTGAATTTTCCTCCGTTTTGCTTGGCTTCGTTATTTGGGCCAATATGTCTGGGTTGTCAAAAACCACATCCTCTTTATTTAAAGTCTTTCCATTTTTACCTTTCACTTGCTCGCCAGCCAAAAGCCCTTCTCGTGCTAATTCTATCGATTCCTTCCGTTTTGTATTTGGAGAAAAGCACCTTGAAAGTCATTCCATATGATGTGTCTGAGGAGACTTTTTCTATAAAATTGAGACTTTTGAATGCATTGGTAAAGGATATTTTTTTCTTTAAATTTCTTTCTGGGTCTTATCTAGTGGTGCATTAGAAGTTGGCTGGGTGTTAAATTTATTGAGAAGTCCAGAAAAAGTGCAATTTAATCGAATAAAGATTTAATTATGCTGAGAAATAATGAGGTCTAAAGATCGTGCTGGAGTGCTCCCTGGTTAAACTTGCTCCCAAGACACTTTTTTTTTTTTTAGCACTGGCATAAAAAAAATCACAGGGCACACTCTGTGTGTGCATTTGTCTTTGGAAGAAAATGAGATTATTTGTGGTGTGTGTGTGTATGCGTTTGCATAAGTATTGCTTACATCAGTATAAAACAATAGATCTGTGTTTGTATAGTCTTTGGAAAATGGCCACAAATATTCCACCCTCTGAGGGAACAGTCATAGAAGAGCAGCTAATTCTGGCGTGGCTAAATTATTCATCTGCTCCACATTGCTTATTGACTGCCCCATGGGGGAATCAGTCTATGGCCTAGGACAGTCACTGCCTGCTTTCTTCTGAGTTCAAAATTTTGAAAATATAATTGTTAATAGATGTTAAATAAAAAATAAGGGAGAGAGATAGAGAGAGAGGTTGGTGGTAGAGAGACCCCCATGGTCAGAGTTTAGGAAAATATGGTTAACTTTTGCCCCTCTCAGAAAGATGGAGTCATTAGTTAGAGGCTCTGAGATTTTTTTTTCCATAAAAGAAGCATTTGTTTTATTTAACCCAGAGATTCTAGTTTTTATTGGACCATGGATATGCTTACCATGAATATTTGTATGTCTCATAGAACACAACACCAGGAAAAGCCCAATGATGTCTTCTTCTGCCTGTGATGGGTGACTGATAATGTGTGGTGACATGTCGACGCAACCTCTCACAAAGCCATGATTCTCATAGGTTGATATGTTTGTGATAAACTGATGAGTCTTCTAAGTCACGCTTTTTTTTTCTTCACTGCTGTACCACAGCCTTGACCAGCAGGAGCTAAGCATCCTGCCTTGGGATGGAACAGCAGCCTGCACCCCATGACCCCACAACTGTTTGGCTAAACCGCTCATTGCTTCTTTCCTTCCCTTTTGGGTTTAAGGATGACCCTGTGTCACACAAACCACTGGCGCACCCCCCCCATCTTGCTTTTTCATTCTGCTCTGCAGGAGCAGTGGTAATCAGAACAGGTAACGTGCCCAAACATTCAGTTTCCAGGTGGGTTCACCAGGGGATTTGGACAGTCTTTCCAATCTCTGCCTTCTCCACATTCTAAGTCAACTCTTTGAATACTGACTTCAAGATACAGGCCAGGAAGCAAAATCCCTACTGAGACAAATTATACCTACCTATCTATATTTTATATGAACTGTTTGAACTATTTAATACAAGACAATCTAGACAGAAATTCCTTTTATTTGCCTAGTCTTTTTTTCTTTTTGTGGTACCGGGGATTGAACCCAGGGGCGTTCTACCTCCGCGCTATACCCCCGGCCCTATTTTTTATACTTTATTTTGAAACCGGGTCTCACGAAGTTGCGGAGGGCCTCACTAAGTAGAGAGAGAGAGACAGAGAGAGAGAGAGAGAGAGAGAGAGAGAGAGAGAGAAAGAGAGAGAGAGAGAGCGAGCGCTGAGGCTGGCCGTAAACCCAGATCCTCCAGTCTCCACCTCCCAAAGTACTGGGATTACAAGCGTGCGCCACCACGCCCGGCTATCTGCATAGTCTTTAAAAATATTTTCCTACACACTATCTTATTTGATCCCAACTCATTTCTTGGGGATAGCCAGGTGAGAAAAACTAACATTAGAGAGATTAGATAGATTTAGAAAATGATGAGCACCTGACACTATGACCCCGAGAAACCATGACCCCAAGTTAAGCACCTTTCCTATGAGACTAGAATTTCTCAAAGAGTGTAGATTTTAGGGAGGGTTCAAACATGCCATTAGATGCTGTTGATTCACAAGGAAAGACTGCTAAGAATGTTTCAGTTTCATTTTTAAAATGCCCAAATACATAAAGGAGAAAGTCTCCATATGGTTCTGGTTTTTAGCCTCTCTCATTGGCACATCTTCCCTTTCAACAAATCCAAGGCCAGACACGGATTACAAGGATTAATTTCATTTTGCATTTACCTTCTATTTGTGGGGATGTTAAGTTTTCTTTTTATTAAAACTATTTATTTTATTAAACCAGATGACAGATACAAACAGGTGTCCCTGTGTCACCTAAACCACAGGAGCAGTTTCAAAATAAAATCTAAACATAGGACTGGGGGTGTAGCTCAGAGGTAGAACCCCCTGGCTTCAATCCCTCATACCAGACACATATAAAAACAAGTACAAAACAGTATACCTTTGTCTTTTAGATACCCAAATTTCTACAAAGATAACTATGGTCAAAAGTTTCTTATTGGTTTTCTAGGGGTATATTATGTTCACAGGAAAAAATGTGTATGTAGCTGGGTGTATATTTACATAGAGATTTTTTAAAAAACCTAAATGGTAGTATATTAGTCATGCTGTTCTATACACTGCTTTTTTCCTATTAAATATGTATCTGGGGGCCCCAGATATGACAAAACTTTTGCAGCTGGCTCATGGAAGATGGGTCAACTGACTATACTGCGCTCTCCTATTCCCTGTAAGAAAAAAAACAAGACATGTTGCTGAAAATTGTGCTCCCAAAATGAAACAAGAGTGATGAAATGAGGTCTGGTCATGTGACTTCTGCTTCCTCATTCTCTCCTTCTGCTCTTTGTGTTGTCTTTTTTCCTATACTTCCCTAACAGCAGAGGTGGGAACAGGCTCTTTCTTATCCAGCGGAGAGGGGACCTGCAAAGAGGGAATAGTGTTAATGAACTTTTTCATTCCCTAATGGTTTAGAGGAGCCTAGAGCATGAATCAAACTAACAAAGAAGGGAAATGGTTTTTCCTAATGGCTTTCTCTCCGGAAAGCAAAGGTAGATTTAACAAAAAGATGCCAATAGTCTGATTTGCTGAGGTCCATGAAAACCAGTCCACAAATTGCAGCCGCTCGGGAAAACTGTTCTATTCAAGCCATAAGCAGTCAGCCTGATACAACCTTTGGACTCACCTGCTTATGTCCTTAACCAATAGGTAGAATTTTTTTACCCCAATGCTAGGTTTTTACTGAAAAGATATTTGGCAAGGATACAAACATTTTTTAAACCAACTCAGATGCAAATTTCTATAAACTTGAGCATATTTAGCCTCAAATGGCTAGGTTTTCAAATTATCAGCTTATTGATGGGAATGTAGCTTGGTGGTCATGTGCTCAGCATGCCTGAGGCCCTGGGTTCAATCCCCAGCACCAAACAAACAACAAAAATATAAGGTTAACTGTGGTCCAAGCTGGTTGGCTTAGTTCTTTTTATTTTTTATTTAATTGATATTGGGGATTGAGTCCAGGGACCTTCTACCTCTGAACTACACCCCCAGCCCTTTTTTTAATGTTTTATTTTGAAACAGGGTCTCACTAAATTGCTGAGAGCTGCATAAGTTGCTGAGGCTGGCCTTGAACCTGTGATCCTCTGATCTTAGCCTCCCAAGTACTGGGATTACAGGCATGTACCACCATGCCCCGCTATGTTCTTTAGTGAATGCAGCCAAGGTCAAGAGTTAAATCTACCTGTGGGGCAGAGGACAAGCTGCTCACCTGTCCCAGATGATGTCCTGGCTCTAAGGCAGGCTCCTGTGGAGTGCCGAGGCTTTTCCCTAGCTGCCACAGCCCAATAGCAGGTGATCTAAGGCAGATGGGAGGAAGCATATACCCAAGAGTGCTTATGATCAACTAACTGTCAAGCATCTCCCTAAAAGTTACAAAGTGCTCTGTTAATTCCAATGACCATCCCAAGAGCATGTTATAATAGTAATAAAATGTTGGTTATTATTATCACCTCCATTTTATATAGGTCCAGAAGCTAGGGCTCAGAGATGTTTAGCAATTGACCACATGCATATAGGTAAAGGGCACATACTAACTCAAACCAGGGTCCTTTAACTCCAGGTTAGGAGTCATTAGCCTCACCTTCACGCAGCTGACAATCCTGCCTCTTAAATCCCTCCAGCCCAAACTAACTCCTGCTAGCATCTGCGTTCTTTAATATTATGATCCCACATGAAAAACTTGGGTGGGGGCAATTGTATGTAAATCATGGTATAGGTTTTATTTATTTAATAAAACAGCTTATACATTGTATACCTGAATTGAATGATCACATGCTAATCCCATAAATAAGTATAATTATTATATGTCAATTAAAAAGAAAAAAAATAGAAATAAAATAAAACAGTCAGGTGTGGTGGCGCACGCTTGTAATCCCAGTACTTGGGAGGCTGAGACAGGAGGATCCGGGTTTGCAGCCAGCCTCAGCTACTTAGTGAGGCCCTTCGCAACTTAGTGAGACCGGTTTCAAAATAAAGAATAAAAAAATAGGGCTGGGGTGTAGCTCAGAGGTAGAATGTCCCTGGGTTCAATCCCAGTACAGCAAAAAAAAAAAAAAAAAAAAAAAAAAAAAAAAAAA
>PVJS01047701.1:0-15349 GCA_004027185.1 Glis glis
TTTTTTTATACTTTATTTTGAAACCGGGTTTCACGAAGTTGTGGAGGGCCTCACTAGGTAGAAAGAGAGAGAGAGAGAGCTGAGGCTGGCCACGAACCCGGATCCTCCGGTCTCCACCTCCCAAAGTACTGGGATTACAAGCGTGCGCCACTACGCCTGGCTACCTTGATGGTTTTGAAAAGTACTCATCAGGTATTTTGTGGAATGCCCTACAATCTGGTTTTGTCTAATGTTTTTCTCATGGCTAGCGTGGGTTTCTGGGAAGAAGACCAGAGAGGTAGGAGCCATTCCCATCACATCATATCAAGGGCACAAGCTGTCAACATGGCTTGTCACCATGGATGTCAGACTCAATCAGGCATTTCTGAAAGTTCAGTTGGGAAGCGCTCATCTGAATTCAGAGGGAGTGTTTACAAGGTTCGTGTCACTTCTGTGCATGAAGTCATTTCCACACATCCTGGTGTAGGTATTCTCGTACGATGGTGCAGGACCAGAGCTCTCATCAGTTATCCTGTGGCACCCATGTTAGAAGTAAATTTTTATGGCATCATTAAAAAAAAAGACACATAGTTGAAAGCAGCTCGGCAAGGCGAAGTTTACTTTTTGCAAAAAGGGTTCCTGTCACCAGGAAGGTCTGGCGTACAAGAACAACATGGAGGAAATTGCTGGGCGTTTTATCTTTAGCACGGGGCTTCTGCGCTGTGTTTCTATTGGTGGGAACACAGCCTCACAATCTTTATGCCATTGGCTGAAGGGGACGCTGGGGGAGGGGTCAGCACTGGGGGAGGGGTCAGCACTCACAATTTTAGGAAATGCTATTTATAAAAATACAAGCACAGGTACACAAATACAGTTACACAAATGGCAGCTTTACAACATAGCGCCCAAGTCAAGCCATTCCTTTGATAGAAAAGCTCTATTTCTCACAATTCCCTCCTCTTTTATTATACATTATTACTCTTTTCTTCAAACTTTATTAACATATGGCAACTCTTGCTTTCGAAGGTGTTTAACAAGAGGTTATTTTATTAATAGCATCAACTGTTTAACCGTTTTCCGTATGATATCTAAGGCGTGGTTGATGACCCTTTGTTGATTGTAATACATATTGTTTACCCAATTTATTTTTTTTTATTAATGGTGGATCACTAAAATATTAGTGTAAACCATGTAGCTACCTGGTTTTTAGCCTTAAATTCATTGGGACCATCCTTTGAAGTTTTGATTGAATCTACATATATGTGAGGGTTTAATAACCCACTAGAGGGTGCCTGGCTTTGGGTTTGAAATGCCAGGCCGAAAGGAGTTGCCAATTGTACTAGAGTGCAAATTCCACTCCAATTGGCAGGTAAACTCTTGAGTAGCGGTACTCCACAGTACCACTAGACATTTGCTTGGGCTACCGCCAGTGTGGACTGATTATCCAGCTCCTCAAAGGACCAGCATTCACTGCAGCCTGTAACATTTCCCAAGAACACTGACTGTCCCTCCCACCTTGAGAGGCATGAGGTATGGTTAGTGTTTGGGACTGAAGGCTCGATAGTTTTAGGGGCTGTTGCTTTGGACCCTGCACCACTGGGAACAGGAGGGATAGGGCCTTACAAGACTTCTCTCCCCATGCTAGATTGTCCTGAAAGAGGGCTATCATACATCTCATGCCCATTGGGTCTGAGGTCCATCCAAGTGGAAATGGTACCACCTGAGTTTTTTACCTGCCTGGTTTGTTTGCCATACAAATGTAATGGTCACTGTTATTTAAGGTGCTGACAGAATTTTTAATCCATTTCGATCAGGCATGTTTTCCCATATCCTGCCTTAACTTCTATCATCTGGTAGAAATTTTTTATTTTTATTATAGTGCCTCGGGTTGAAGGGTTAACATTAGCAACCGAGGTCGAATTATTAACTAACCTAACAGCAAGTTTTCCCATGGGATCCTCTCCTGACACATCTGTCTGTAAGTTAGACCCACGTTTAATGGAAAGAGTTGTCTTTCCTGGCTTGTGAGTTAGCAAGAGTGGATTATACTATAAATTAGCACAGGTTGGTTCTGGGCAGAGACACAGGATTTGACATGTATTAATCTTTATAGTTATGGGGTTTTTTTCCTATAGTTACATTAATAGTTAATTGGGCTGAATTACCCCAGATTTGGGAGCATAACAGACAACAATTACAAAGATATACAAAAAAAAAACCATAAAACTATTAGGGACAAAACAAATCCAGTTTGTATAATATTTGATGACACAAACAGATCTCTATTTGAATTTGACATAAACAAATTCCTATTTAAATTTGGCTTTATGTATATATATTATTAATAACACCCAATCTTTAATCAGAGTGGCATAATTTGAAATGTTAAGGGTCCAAGTACCTTTAATTATCTTTGCTTAAAGATGGTTATAATACAATTTAGGAAAATAAACATAAACCTAAAAAAGGCTCTCATTACTAACCTTTTATAGTTGTCATTTGGAGGACACGAGCTTGGTAAAGTGTTTCCTTAAGTTTTGTTTTGTATTTTAGAAGATATTTAGGAAACATGAATATATTTAACTTGTAAAGGAGCCAGTAATAATCAACATTATAGTTATATGGAAGTTAACATATTAACTTAACCTTAACACAATCTTAACATACATTAATTTAACCATTGGAGTGAAATTTAAAATTTGTGGCTTGGTAAGATAACCATAATTACAAGTCTATGTAGGTTAACAGCATAGAATAAAATCAAAGAAGAGTTTTAGACTTTTTATACACTTAGAAAACACATTAATAATCAGAAATAAGCTTATTACTTGATAGACAGTTGTATCTCTCTTATGGAAAAATAAGACACTTACACGTCAAGGCGGACAGATGTAAACCAGGTCTCATTGATGGATTCTTGAATGGTACTAAACAGATGACAGAAGTTAAGTAACTCAAGGTATATAAATATAATGCACATTGTATAAAGAGATCAAGTAAAACCCATCGGCTAGCTTGTATTTATACATTTTTAGTTTTATAAGCTTTTTATGAAATATTTAGATGAACCTAGATACATAGTACATCTATGGTTACAGGTATGTTGTCAAATATAGTAACCTGAAGTTATGAACCCTGATTTTGCTAAAATGCAGCTTGCTAGGTAATCAAAGACAGCAAACACAAAAGATTATTTTTATAAAAACCTTTTGTAAATAAAAATTTTAAATAAATGTCACTAAGCAGAAAACCTCATTGTTTTAAAAGTGAAAAAACACAGGAGCAGGCTAATGTCCTTAAACTGCTTTTGGCTAAAACTAGTGACAAGAAAATAAGGCTTTAAATAACTCCCCCCTACTGAGGTAATTAAAGGAGGGCCTCTCCCGGCAGCTTAAAAAAAAAATCCTAACCAAGATGGCGCCACCCAGTCACGTGGGAACCAAGATGGCGTCACCCAGTTCCAAACATGTGGGAACCAAGATGGCGTCACCCAGTTTCAAACACGTGGAGCTAGGTGAAGCCTCTGGCAGGAAATTTATTACTCTTGTTAGTAATCCTAAAGAAAGAATATAATTTTAAACTGCCCCTGACATAAAAACACATTTAATAGAGTCAATATAGTCCTTTGTTAATGTTAAGCCAAGATTACTTCATATTTAGCAGTTTGATGTTTAGCTTTTAACTTATTTATACACAATCTAGATTTATTTTTAAAGATAAATCTTTTAAAAAAAAACTTTACTTACATTTACCTAATTTACCCATTTTAATAGCCAGTCAGCACTTTAAGTCATTACTTTAACAAAATAAAAATCTTAAAAACAAACAATGGACATTGTAATTTAAACAAATATATTAATTGGCTAACCTGGGGGAAAAAAAATCTGTTAACTCCTTTTATGACATCTTACTTTTATTTTACCAACATACCTAAACCTGTTTGTTAAAAACTTGTCACGTGAACAAAAAAAAATATTTGGATCCATTTTTTTTTTAACCTATGAGCGCTCTTATCTCTCCAATATTGTAACATTAGGCCTAAGGGACTACCAGAAGGAATTTTGTCCCTAATTTTGTATTTTAGGTACCCTTATATATATTCCCGGTAGAGACTCAACCTCTGCCTAGAAGTATCTTGTCTCTACCATCCCGGTAAAACTGAAGCTGTGTGCTCCCATCCGAATACTAAACCCCAAAACCCATTTTTCTGGGAGTTTTGGAACTCGGATGCCGCTTCCCCCTCTGGCCGGCCCCTCACGGGAACCTTTGGGATCCACGTTTGTTAAGCGTCTCCGGACGCCCCCATTATTCCCACACAACCTTCCCCCCCGGGATATCCCAGCCACCAAGGAAATACTTGGTCACCTCCTGTGACACTTTTCTTCCCTTGGCCTGCATGCAGGCTTACCTGGCTGCCATGGAGCAAGGGCACCTCTCTCCCGTGTTGCCGTCCTGCTTTCCGCGCTCGGGATCCATTTTCAGTCACAGAGAATGGCGGTGTTTCCTGTCCTGGGCCTGCTAGCAACTAGGTGGCGGGATGCATCTCCCCAGAAAGAAACCTCCGCGACCCTCTGGATGATTGGTCCCCGTACGGGCCACCAAATTGTTAGAAGTAAATTTTTATGGCATCATTAAAAAAAAGACATACAGTTGAAAGCAGCTCGGCAAGGCGAAGTTTACTTTTTGCAAAAAGGGTTCCTGTCACCAGGAAGGTCTGGCGTACAAGAACAACATGGAGGAAATTGCTGGGCGTTTTATCTTTAGCACGGGGCTTCTGTGCTGTGTTTCTATTGGTGGGAACACAGCCTCACAATCTTTATGCCATTGGCTGAAGGGGACGCTGGGGGAGGGGTCAGCACTCACAATTTTAGGAAATGCTATTTACAAAAATACAAGCACAGGTACACAAATACAGTTACACAAATGGCAGCTTTACAACATAGCGCCCAAGTCAAGTCATTCCTTTGATAGAAAAGATCTATTTCTCACACCTGACACCAGGTGTGTGAGGGCACTGAAGGAGAAACAAAGTTTGAAATGTGGAGCCTGGAGCTAGTCTGCAGAAAATACTTCCCGTTGTCAAAGTTAAACAACTGTAAGACAGTGAGTCAGTTCTCGTTAATGACTAACACAGAAAGTTTCTTCCTATTGGGAGTAGCTATGTACAATTATAAACTCACCATAGTTTTATTTTTTCTTTTTGATGGCACGTACCTGAAACAGAATAAGAATTCCTGAGTTTGCAAGCCAAAAATCTGTAGCAGTACTATAAACAGCAAGTATGCTGGTGGGAAGCCTGCCAAGGTTATCAGATTGTGTGTGTGTGTGTGTGTGTGTGTGTGTGTGTGTGTGTTACTGGGAACTGAACACAGGGGTGTTCTGCCACTGAGCTGTATTCCCAGTTTATTTTATTTTATTTTATTTTTGTTTATTTTTGGGGTACTGGGGATTGAACCCAGGACATTCTACCTCTGGACTACACCCCCAGATCTGTTTTATTTTTATTTTGAAAGAGTGTCTCACTAAGTTGCTGAGCATCTCACTAAGTTACTGAGGCTGGCCTTGAACCTCCAAACTTCCTGTCTCCTCCTCCCAAGTACTGAGATTACAAGGCATGTGCCATCACATCCAGTTTTTATTTTTTATTTTAAAACAGGGTCTTGGTAAATTGCTAAGGCTGGCCTCCAACCTGAGATCCTCCTTTCTCAGGCATGTGCCACCATGCCCAACTCAGATCTTGTTTTTTTTTCATGGTACAGAGGAAACCCAGGGGCATTCTATCTCTGAGCTACACCCCCCAGCCCTAATTTATTTTTTATTTTAAACAGGCTCTCACTAAATTGCTGAGGGCCTCACCAAGTTACTAAGTCTGGCCTAGAACCTGCTATCCTCCGGTCTCAGCCTCCCAAGTACTGGGATTATAGGTGTGTGCCACCATACCCTGACCAGTTTAGATTGTGTGTGTGTGTGTGTGTGTGTGTGTGTGTGTATGTGTGTGTGTGTGTTACTGAGGATTGAGTCCAGGGGTATTCTACCTCTGAGCTACAACCCAACCCTATTTTATTATTTTTTTATTTTTATTTTTTTTTGTGGAACTGGAAATTGAACCCAGGGGCAGTCTACTCTTGAGTTCCACCCCCAGCCTGATTTTTTTTTTATTCTTTATTTTGAAACAGGGTCTCATTAAGTTGCAGAGGACCTCACGAAGTGGCTGAGGCTGGCCGTGAACCTGCGATCCTCCTGTCTCAACCTCTCAAATACTGGGATTACAAGCATGCTCCACCACGCCTAGCTTATTTTTTATTTTGAAACAGGGTCTCACTAAGTTGCTGAGGGCCTTGCTAAATTGCTAAGGCTGGTCTTGAACCTGAGATCCTCCTATCTCAGCCTCCCAAGTGTTGGGATTACAGGTGTGTCTCACCACATCCAGCTCCATCCAGATCTTAAAACAGCATATGTATGAAAATTTTGAAATTGATACCTAATTATAATTTATTGGTCTTTTAGTATTTGCCTATAAGCCGGGCGTGGTGGCACATGCTTGTAATCCCAGTATTTCTCAGCCAGCTTCAGCTACTTAGTGAGGCCCTCTGCAACTTAGTGAGACCCTGTTTCAAAATAAAGAATAAAAAATAAGCCCCGCCTGGTGGCAGACGCTTGTAATCCCAGTACTTGGGAGGCTGAGATTGGAGGATCCGGGTTCGCGGCCAGCCTCAGCTACTTAGTGAGGCCCTCCGCAATTTAGTGAGACCCTGTTTCAAAATAAAGAATAAAAAATCAAGCTGGGGGTATAGCTCGGAGGTAGAATGCCCCTGAGTTCAATCCCCAGTACCGCAAAAAAAAAAAAAAGAATAAAAAATAGGGCTGGGAGTGTAGCTCAGAGGTAGAATGTCCCTGTGTTCAATCCCCAGTTCTAAAAAAAAAAAAAGTGTACGATCCAATGGTTTTTGCCATATTTACAGAGTTGTGCAAAACCATCTCCATATTCTATTTTAGAACATTTCATCTTCCCAAAAGAAATCCTTTACTCTGTAGCTATCATCCACAATTCCATTATAATGTTTTTTGCCATATGGTATTTTTAATATCAAATCTTCTTAAATTTCCTATAGTCAGAGCTGGGTGTGGGGGCGCACGCTTGTAATCCCAGTACTTTGGGAGGCGGAGACTGGAGGATCTGGGTTCGCGGCCGGCCTCAGCTCTCTGTCTCTGTCTTTGTCTCTGTCTGTCTGTCTGTCTGTCTCTCTCTGTCTCTCCTTAGTGAGGCCCTCTGCAACTTCGTGAGACCCGGTTTCAAAATAAAGTATAAAAAATAGGGCCGGGGGTGTAGCGCGGAGGTAGAACACCCCTGGGTTCAATCTCCGGTACCGCAAAAAAAAAAAAAAAATTCCTATAGTCAAATATCTCTTACAGCTTCTAGTTTTCTAGTTTCCAGTGTTGCTTAAGTCCTCTCCCCCAAGATTATGTAAATATCCTGCCAACATTCCATTTCTACATTTTGTGTGTGTGTGTGGTCTTGAGATAGAATAGAAGAGATAAAAATTTTTAGGTAGAAAGGAGACAAGTTGGGAAGGAAAGAAAATAAAAAATCTTCATCATCTTTAGTTTCATTTTAACACAGCTTGTTTGCTCTTAGGCAAAAGCCAGGCCCATACTTTTTAATCATAGTGGTCTCTCGGGTCCCGCCCGAGAGTGACGCGGACTGACAGGGAAAAATGAGCGCTGATGGCTCGAGAAACACTCACCACGAGCCGGGAGAATATGTCGAGCAAAATCTCGTTTATTTAGGAAGACAGGGCAGTTTTAAAGTGAAACCCATAAAGGAACCCCCGGGCAGTAGGGTGTGGCCCAATGGCACGCGACGGGTCGGGTCATAAGCCCCCTATAACCTATCATAGCCCTCTTGAGGCTAGGTGGGGCGGGTCTGCCAGCGCCATCTTTGCTATTGATATGCTGAATCGCTGAATTGCTGAATCGCTGCCACGTGGAAGAGGCCCGGTACTCTAGAGCAGGCCTCTGCTAGTTCACCGGGCCCTTTCATGGCACCGAGTAAAGGGCCCCGCAGTGGCCTAGCTCCATATCTGAAATTCCTGAGGCGATTAGACCCCAGAAAAGAGTCTCACCTTTTGTCAGAGCCTCAATTTCCTGAGAAAAAAGTCCCAGAGGATTGCCCTGCACCCTGCCTTCCCCAGGTCCGTGTCTCTGCTTCCTGGGATTTTCATCCCAAGGAATCCATACCTTTTGTTGGCCTAGAGCTTCAAAGAGAAGAGGCCGCCATCCCGTGGTGCCCTACTTCCCGCCATGGGCCCCTGGCCACCCTCTCTATAATGTCCATGTAAGAAAAGGATAGGTTAGATCCGAGTGCCTCTTTGTCGCTCAGCTGCCCTCATGCCTCTCTCTGCGCCCCGCTGAGCCCCTGCTCTCAGACCCTAGACATGGCCCGCGTTTCCCCTGAACGCATATCTTTACATTTCTTAAACCTTTCCCTTTTCTATGACTGGCACGTGTTGAAATTCTTTTCTCCACGGAAGCCAATAACTCACAGGAATTATCATGTCCTCCCCTGACAGTACTGGGGATGGAACCCAGGGGATTTCTACCTCCAGGCTACACCCTCAGACCTATTTTATTTTTTATTTGGAAACAGGGTCTCACTAAATTGCTGAGAGCCTCATTGAGTTGCTGAGGCTAGCTTTTTTTTTTTTTTTGCGGTACCGGGGATTGAACGCAGGGGCGTTCTACCTCCGCGCTACGCCCCCGGCCCTATTTTTTATACTTTATTTTGAAATCGGGTCTCACGAAGTTGCGGAGGGCCTCACTAAGGAGGGAGAGAGAGAGAAAGAGAGAGAGAGAGAGAGGGAGAGAAAGAGCTGAGGCTGGCTGCGAACCCGGATCCTCCGGTCTCCGCCTCCCAAAGTACTGGGATTACAAGCGTGCGCCACCACGCCCGGCTGAGGCTAGCTTTGAACCTGCAATACTCCTATCTCAGCCTCCCAAGTACCGGGATTACAAGTATGCACTACCACATCTGGCCCTGTTTTTACATTTACATCATATTCATTACATTTACATTATATTCATCTGGAACATATTCATTCTTTTTTTTGTGTGTGTGTGGTACTGGGGATTGAGCTACACTCCCAGCCCTTATATTTTTTATTTTGAAACCAGGTCTTGCTATGTTGCCTGAGCTGTCCTTAACCTTGTGATCCTCCTGTCTCTGTGCGCCATGGAGCCTGGCTTGGAATATATTAATTATCAATCCTTCTGTAGTCATTAACCAAGTAGACCCCCATTTTTTTTTTTTTTGCAGTACTGGGGATTGAACCCAGGGGCGTTCTACATCTGCGCTACACCCCTGGCCCTATTTTTTATACTTTATTTTGAAACCGGGTCTCACGAAGTTGCAGAGGGCCTCTCTAAGGAGAGAGAGGGAGAGAGAGAGAGAGAGAGAGAGAGAGAGAGAGAGAGAGGAGAGAAGAGAGAGAGAGAGAGCTGAGGCTGGCCGCAAACCCGATCCTTCGGTCTCCGCCTCCCAAAGTACTGGGATTACAAGCGTGTGCCACCATGCCCGACTACCCCCATTTCTTGACTAGATTTTGGGAAGAAATTTATCTAGTGAGGGAGAAGTTTCTCTTTCAACAGATTTGGGAGGAGAAAAGCCCATAAGGATCAGGCCCATAGGGCTGGAGCTAGGAGGAGGAGCCCTGCAAAGGACAAAGTCCTCATTAGCCCACTTGTGGTTGCTGCAGGGTATGTCCTACTTGCTCAGAAGATGCTTGGACATGCTTGTAATCCCAGTACCTGGGAGGCTGAGACCAGAGGATCCGGGTTCGCGGCCAGCCTCAGCTACTTAATGAGGCCTTCTGCAACCTAGAGACACCCTGTTTCAAAATAAAGAGCAAAAAATCAGGTTGGGGGTGTAACTCAGAGGTAGAATGCCCCTGGGTTCAATCCCCAGTACCAAAAAAAAAAAAAAAAATGCTTGGAGACCAGTCTTAGCCACACGACTTTACGACTTTCTTTCATTTTTTTTTTTTTTTTGGCAGTACCGGGGATTGAACCCAGGGCTTTCTACTTCCAAGCTACACCCCCAGCCCTATTTTTTATTCTTTATTTTGAAACAGGGTCTCACTAAGTTGTGGAGGGCCTCACTAAGTAGCTGAGGCTGGCCGTGAAACTGTGATCCTCCTGTGTTAGACTCCCAAGAACTAGGATTACAAGTGTGCACCACCACTCCTGGTTACGACTTTCCTTTTCAAATAATGAGTTGAAAATGGGGTCCCAATAGCAGTGGTCAAAAATGAGCCAAATTCCAGAGTGTGGTGACCTATGCCTATAATCCCAGTACTTGGGAGGTGGAGGCAGAAGGATCACAAATTTGAGGCCAGCCTGGGTAACTTAGTGAGATCTTGTCTCAAAATAAAAAATAAAAAGTATTGGGGATATAGCTCAATGGTAGAGCACCCCTAGGTTTAATCCCTAGTACCGCAAAACAAACAAACAAACAAACAAACAAACAAACAAACAAACACAAACAAACATACTGTCAACGACTGTCAAGGTCATCACAAACAAGGAAAGTCTGAGAAACCGCCACAGCAGAGTAGGCTAAGGAGACTTGACGACAAAGTGTAATGTGGTATCCTGGATGGGATTCTAACACAGGAAGAAAACATGGGGGGGGGAATGGATGGGATCTGAATAGATTAGGCAGTTTAGTTAGCAGCATACTAAGGTTGGCTCCTTAGTTGTGATAAATGTACCATGATGATGATATAAAATGTTAACAACAGGAGATACTGAGTGAGGAGTATGTAAAAACTCTCCACACTATCTCTGCAACTCTTCTAGAAATCTAACAGCTTTTTTTTTTTTTGCGGAACTGGGGATTGAACCCAGGGGCATTCTACATCCGAGCTACACCCCCAGCCCTATTTTTTATTCTTTATTTTGAAATAGGGTCTCACTAAGTTGCGGAGGGCCTCACTAAGTAGTTGAGGCTGGCCGCGAACCTGAATCCTCTGGTCTTAGCCTCCTAAGTACTGGGATTACAAGCGTGCGCCACCACGCCCAGCCTAGAATTCTAAGAGCTTTCTAAAATAAGAAGTTTAAACTAAAAGGGGAGGGGGTCGAGTATTATCGTCAGCCACATCCTTCCCGAGGGAATGTAACTAAGCCAAGCAAGCATCCTGCATCTATAACCTAGTGCTTAATTTGAACAAATTATCTGGGTGGTGTGGAAGGAATTCTGAGAAGTCATTTCCCCTGACCAAATCCTCACCCCCACGAGCTCAGAGAAGCCTTCCTGACCATTAATTCTGGCCATCCTGACTATGCTGTTCCTCCTACCCTAGTGGGTGCAGTGGTTCTAATTACATTGCCCCCCTGCCCCTGTGCTGTTTAGGACTACCAGTCTGCTTATCTTCTAGACCTTCTGCTCCTGGTTTGTGAACCCTGGTTCTTTTCTTGACCTTTGACTCTTGTTTTTGCAACTACCTCCACTCCTCTTGCTTTAGAGACTATCAGACCCTTTGCTTTGGTTTGCTGATCTCGGCTCCTGACTTTCCCTGGCTCTGCACAATCTCTTGATGTCTGTACCGCCAGGAGCTGCAGGTGGGAGATATTCCTTCCACCCTCCTCCACTTGCCTCAGTCTCCCAAACCCTGCTGGGGCTCAGCTGAAAGGGGCAGACGCTGCGGAGCTTCTCTTATCCATGCGATGGAATGCCATCAACAGCCACATCATCAAATATAAAGGGCCTCTTTCTGCTCTAGGAGAAATACAGGAGCTGTCTAGATAAGAGTAGCTTTAAAAATAGTATTGTCTTCTATCAGTAATTACACCAACATGATTTTATGATTTTATAGCATATGTTCTTTTGTCTCAAGTGAGCAATGACATAGGTTAGTTTCTGGTGTTCTCCTAAATTCTCTGATCCCCAGAAGGCACCGGCCAGGCGCCTGTGTGTCAGCACTGCAGGGTGTGCTGGGCAGCAGTGGTGCAGACAGATGGACAGAAGTCAGCAGCACAGACATCAATTCTGAAGCCGTGTGTTCAGTTAATAGCAGTGACCTTAGAAATCTAGAGATCAAGGTGAAGCTACCACTTGGCTCTTTTTTTCAGTGTTAATTACTCCTAAGATCTCTCACCCTTAGGGATTGGATGTGTGGCTTTCCCCAGGAGGAACTTGGATCTACCTTGACCTGAAGCTGTTGAATAAGTAAATTTGGGAGGTGACAACCTTATAGTATGCTGATCTGGAGAAGCCAAGATTCGCTATGTGCCCTAGAAATCGGGAGCTGAATGAGCCTTTATCCTAGTTTAGGACAGGGTGGTTTAAGGAGTCTTGCAGAGGACTGGGTTTGATTGTGGAGAAACAACATTCCATCAGATAAAAAATACTTCTAGAAGTTTGCCTTTACTGGCCTAAATTCAAAGCTACTATTTCAGCAGGCCGAGGAAAGCAGATGCATGAGCATGTGGTGAGCCTCCTATCTTCTGCATGAGTGATGGTTTTCTGCTTGCCATGTCACAGGAAGCCCTGAGGGGGAACCAGGGGCAAACCAAGCCCCCCACCCTGCCAATCAGATCCTGCTACTCCAGCATAATTAATTACCTCATATAGGTGGGGTGTGTGGGAAGCCTGTCTTTAGCAAGTCACCTCACCTGGAACTATAACCTGGGAACAGAGTATCATTTTCTTGGTATGGTCCCAGCACCATCTTGCTCCACTGTCCACAGATCAAGCAGAATGACAAGGCCTCCTGCCCTCCAAGGTCTTACTGTCTGCATAGTGAGGACCGGTCTGTGGGGCTGCACAATCATTTATTACCTGGGTTGCAAAGCCGGGAGGGACTGGGCAGAGAAGACCTGGCTGGAGGTCCCCCAGTGATCGAAACTGGGACCAGGATCTGGGAAAGTCAGAGGAATTCAGAGGCTTTGGGAAGGATCAGGAATTCTGCCTGAAGAATCCAGAACATAATTCTTCTTGTTTTAGAACATTTCCCCCCAACACACACCCATTGTGCTTGGGATGGAACCCAGGGCCTTGTGCATGCTAGGAAAGCTTTCTGCAACCACATGAGCCACCACGCCTGGTATTCCTGCATCTTTATAAGGTTTTCCCTTATCACTGCCCCTAAGGGGAATGAGTTAATTAGACTTAACTGTTCCCTAACAAGAAAAATTAAATAATAAGGAATCAGATTTTGTCAGCTAGGGCTGAACTTTGGAGGGCCACAAACCATTGTATTATATCTAAGATGTCTTTTGTCTTTCTATGTTAAAAAGCAGTTTTCATCCCCTTGGGAGTGGTGATACTGTCCCTGTTGAGAATGCATGTTACAGAAGGGTGGTATTTCTAGCCGGGTGTGATGGTACACGCTTGTAATCCCAATACTGGGGAGGCTGAGATAGGAGGATTGCAGGTTCATGGCCAGCCTCAGCAACTTAGTGAGGCCCTCCGCAACCGAGTGAGACCCTGTTTCAAAATAAAGAATACAATAGGGCTGGGGGTGTAGCTCGGAGGTAGAATGCACCTGGGTTCAATCCCCAGTACCAAAAAAAGAAATAAAAGAAGGTTGGTACTTCTGCTTGAACATTGTAACCACAGTGAACCCTCTCCTTAGACTGTCTTCTGCTTGCTTGAATTCCTTGTCTTCTCTGCCCACAAGGATAAGTTCAGCTGCAAGTTACTGGAATTTCCATTAAACTGCCTAAGACTATCGGGATGTTTATCTTATTTATCTATTTATTTAGTGGTACAGGGATTGAATCCAGGGGCATTCTACCTCTGAGTTACACCTCCAGCCCTTTTTATTTTTTATGTTGAAACAGGGCCTCTCTTAAGTTACCACATGCTAGCCTCGAAACTTTGATCCTCCTGCCTTAGCCTCCCGAGTAGCTGGGATTACAAATGTGCACTACCGTGCCCAGTAGGATGTTTATTTTTTATTTAATAAATCTGGAGCCGGGTGTGGTGGCGCACGCCTATAATCCCAGTTCTTGGGAGGCTGAGACAGGAGGATTCCAAGTTTGAGGACAGCCTCAGCAAGTAGTGAGACTCTCATCAACCTAGGGAGACCCTGTTTCCAAATAAGAAATAAAATTGGGCTGGGGGTGTAACACGAAGGTAGAATGCCTCTGGGTTCAATCCCCAGTACCACAAAAAAAAAAAAAAAGAAGTCTGGAATTAGAGCCAGGAGTGGTGGAGCCCTCTTGTAATCCCAGTATTGGGAGGCTGAAACAGGAGGTTCGCAGGTTTGTGGCCAGCCTAAGGAATTTAGTGAGGCCCTTCACAACTTAGTGAGACCTGTTTCAAAAGAGAGAATAAAATAGGGCTGGGGGCGTAGCTCAGAGGTAGAATGCCCTTGGGTTCAATCCCTAGTACCAAAAAAAAAAAAGAAGTCTGGAGTTAGGTGAAATGACTGAATGATGCCATCAAAGATGCTAGTTTTTCCATTTAGCCACTCAGCTCTCTCCAGGGTACTAGGAATGTCTCTCTGCTTGTAGCCACAGGAAGATTGTAGTAGCTCCAGGCATCAGACTACACATGACTGCATGTGAAAGGAAGGCGGAGAGGCAGAGCAGCAGCAATGAAGCAGCGAAGGAGATGGCGGCTGGCAGGGGACTGAGAGTGCCTGACACCTTTCTCTCTCTTTTTGCTTATTTCCTTATTCCTTTACCTTCAGCTTTATCTTTTCTGGTGCTGGGGATTGAACCCAGGGCCTTGTGCATGGTAAGTACACGCTGGTACCTCTGAGCTACACCCCCAGTTGCCAGCCTGGCTTTATCTTAACTAGCATTCCCCAGATCCAAGTGTGCCCCAGTACCCATCTAAGTGGAAGGGACACTGGCTGGGTGACCTCAGGCAATGGATTTATTATTATTTCTGGGCCTCAGCTTCCTCAGTTATGAAGTGAGGGTTGCAAACTAGATACCCCTTTTTTTTTTGCGGTGCCGGGGATTGAACCCAGGGGCGTTCTACCTCCGCACTACACCCCCGGCCCTATTTTTTATCCTTTATTTTGAAACAGGGTCTCATGAAGTTGTGGAGGGCTTCACTAAGTAGCTGAGGCTGGCTGCAAACCCGGATCCTCCGGTCTCAGCCTCCCAAGTACTGAGATTACAAGCGTGCACCACCACGCCCGGCTTCTAGATACCCTTTTTGTTGTTGTTCTTGTGTGTGTGTGTGTGTGTGTGTGTGTGTGTGTGTGTGTGTTAGTTACTGGGGCTTGAACCCAGGGACATTCTGCTTCCGAGCTACACCCCCAGACCTTTTTATTTTTTATTTTGAAACAGGGCCTTGCAGCCAGGTGTAGTGGCACATGCTTGTAATCCCAGTACTTGGGAGGCTGAGACAGGAGGA